>JAMPIV010017071.1:0-132500 GCA_024509875.1 Oreohelix idahoensis
AGCCTTGGCTTGTTTTTTCTGTGTTTTATCTTATTGATGGTTTCTGTTGTTATCCATGCTTTTTGTTGTCTTTCCCTTTTCCCCAGTATTAGCTGTCCTACATTATACTGTTGTCTATAATTTTGCATTGTTGCATATCTCTTGAGTTTCATTTTTACTTTGGCTATCAGAAGATGGTGATCTGATGCCACATCTGCTCCTCTATATACCTTTACATCCTGCAATGATGATCTAAACTTCTTGTTTATGCATATATGATCAATCTGATTTTCTGTTCTATGGTCTGGTGATATCCATGTTGCCTTGTGTATTCTCTTATGTGGAAACATGCTTCCTCCTATAGCCAGTTGATTTGAAGCACAGAAGTTTGCGAATAGTTCTCCATTTTCATTCATTACTCCTAGCCCATGTTTTCCCATGACTTCTTCAAATCCGGTGTTGACTGTACCTCTCTTTGCATTCATGTCACCCATCAAAATTGTGATGTCTCTTCTTTTTACTTTATCCATAATTTCCTGTAGTTTAGTATAAAATGCTTCTTTCACAGACTCTTCTTTGTCATTAGTTGGTGCATAACATTGGATGACATTTACATGAATTTTCTTTTTAGCTGTTTTGAAAGTAGCTGTTATTATTCTGGGTCCAACAGCTTCCCATTCAATGAGTGCTTTCTGTGCTTCTTTAGATACCATAAGAGCTACCCCTTCACTGTGGTGTGAACTTTCGTCTTCATGTCCTGAGGACAGCACCAATTCACCTGTGATGAGTTTCTTCCTGTCTACCCCCTTCCACTTTGTTTCACACATTCCCAGAACCTCGATTTTGTATTCCCTCATTTCTGCTGCTACTTGTGCCACTTTCCCTTGTTCGTTTATCGTCCGAACATTCCAGGTGCCAAATCTGGAAGTTCTCCTAGAAGAAAGAAGGTTAGTCAGCAACACAGACTCATTTTGGCTTTCTCTGTGTTGCATCATACGCCTCCCCACGAGAGGACCTTCCCCTGTCTTGGATGGCTGTGTTTTATTTTCTTTATTTGACTTGTCCATATTTGTTGAAGTTTTTTGTGGTTTAAAATTTTTTTTACAGGATGGGGTAACCGGCCCCATGCCCAACCCTCCTTAGTCGCTTTCTACGACATGCTTGGCAGGGGACAGTGTTACTATTCTTTGCTCCCCTTTCGGGCCCCGGTAACACACGGGTGATATATATATCGTTCTTGTCATCTAATCTGTATTTTTTAACGTCTGTCGGTTTGTCTCCTACAGAAACAGGGGACGCAAGTGTTTTTTTAGGTAAAGCAACTTGCAACATAATTAATGTCTAACTTAGACATTAATTGTGTTGTTTCCCTTAACATTAATTTTTTGAGTCAATATATCAATGGATTTCTCATTTTTTTAAATAAAAAAAAGGATTCAACAAGTTCAGGGGTCGCACTTTTTTTTGGTTCGTCTACTTCTAGAGTCTTCATTATCGCACACAGCAAGAAACATTAGATGACATTCTACTTAGAACCTGTGGAGTTGGTGACCCACTAGCACTAAGGATGACATACAGAGATGATCTTAACAGAAGATTTTAAACATCAGGCTCAGGTAATATACCCTGAAATGGAAATTAGTTACGGTGATGAAATTTACAATACAGCTTTAATTGCCATAGAAGATAAGGTTATTTCAATGGAAGGGAAGTAACTGTATACTCTTGGTCTCCCTCAAACTAACCGAGCTGAAGGAGGTACAGTGGAGGAAATTGTTGGAATAGGTGTTCTCGGAGTGAGAGGTATAGGGGGGACATGATTGGGGCAGATGTCCTGGGAGTGAGAGATATAGTGCAGATTAAAGTAGATATGCAGGAGGTGGGAGGTACAATAGAGGACATGACTGGAGAAGATGTGCGTGGAGTGAGATGTATTGTGGAGGACATGATTGGGAAAGGAGGGGGGGGGTTGAGTGTATGTGCTGGAGGTGAGAGGTACAATAGAGGACATGACTAGAGTTGATGTGCTGGAGGTGAAAGGTATGGTGCAGGACATGATTGGAGTAGATATGCTAGAGGTGAGATGTAAAGTTGCCATTGGGTTAATCTGAGAATTAACCCTGGAGGGTTGGTCCTGGTTGCTCAGATAACAATGGTGGCTCAGAAGTATCTCAACCAGGGGCTATATTAAAAGTTATTTTTTTTACTCGGACAACGGCGCGTATATCTGCTAGTTTCATATTAAAAAAAGAAATATCATGTCGTCTTTTTGGCGCCTTTCTGGGATGTGTTTGTGAGCTAGAAGATAAAAGGGCGCGAGTCATCTGAAGATACTGCAAAGGGGCAAGGAATCTATAAAATGTTTAGAAGCACTGGTTTCGAACCTTCCATCGATCTTTTCGGCAGGTTAGCTAATTTCTTGGCGTTACTTAAACACTTTCAACCTCTTCTGTTCTCCAGCAACAATTTGAAGGCAGATTATTTGTCAAGTTAGAAGAAAATTCAACCATTTTTTCCCGTCTGTTTTTAAGACGCTCTCAAAGTTGTTCTTTCAAAAATGCTGCCTTAATTAAGGCTATTCACACCGATGTTGCTGTGACTGGCATACGACGACGGGTGAGTGTAGTCACGTGTTCGCGTTTAGAAGAAGATGACTGAGTGAGGAAGGAAGATGTGTGAAAAAGCTAGTAGGAAGGAAGGGGATTTAAACGGGGATATCAAATGTTAAATGTTAATCTTCTTCTTCTTTTTTTTTCTTCTACTACTACTACTACTACTACTACTACTACTACTACTACTACTACTACTACTACTACTACTACTACTACTACTACTACTACTACTACTACTACTACTACTACTACTACTACTACTACTACTACTACTACTACTACTACAACGTCTTCTTCTGCTTCTTCTCTTCTTGTCTTTATTTCTTCTTTATTCTTTTTCTTCTACTATTACTACTAATAATTCTTTTTCTCTTTTTCTGCTTTATTTCTTTTTCTTACTCTTCTTCTATTTCATCATCTTCTTCTTCTACATTTTCTTCGTCTTCTTTTTCTTTCTTCTCTTCCTTTTCTTCTTCCTCTTTTTTTTCTTCTTCTTCTTTGTCTTCTTCTTTTTTCTTATCTTCTTCATCATCATCTTCTTCTCCTCCTCCTCTTCTTCTTTATATTTTAATCCACTTCCTTCTCTGCTTCCATCCTTCCTCCTGCTCCTCCTTCTTTATCTTCATCTTCAAGCATAATCCCTAGTGTCGTAGGAGATCATGTCACTCCACAACTTCCTATCTCCATTACTATTCATCACTTCTGTTGTTGACCTCTTGCTATACCATGATATCAGCCTTTCCAGTATTTGCTCTCTTTGTCGTCCTCAATCTCTTCTCCCTTCAATGTTACCTGTTGTTACGATATAGTCCAGTTTTCTGCTTCTCATAACAATACGTACCAAGATTTTTTAAAAGATCCGTGCATTTATAAAACATTCGCTGTTAATTAATTAGTCAAATTTAAGTCTACTGACTTCTTCTCCGTGTCTACCCATGTCATTTTAAACGGGTTACTTCACAGCTTGATAACCAACGCATCCAGATAAATGACCACAGCAGAATTAGAGCCGTCATCGGGACATGGCAGCGGAAATCGCACAGCTAATTATTTTGCGCCATGTTTAGGCGGGCAACTTACTCGTCAATATACGAATACAAACGCGTATGTGTGATCTAATGGAGAAGATCGGAGCACTGATGAAGCAATCCATGTGCAATGAAGATAGTCCTTAAAACCCAAACCAAACCAACAAATGGGGAAATTCCAGAAAATGTGTCCAAATTTAAAACAAACAAAAAGCCATGAATATTTCTCACACAGCCGCCATTATTAAGGATGGGAACACAATATCGCATTAGTTTAATATGATAGGTGCGCATATAGTTTCCAGGCCGTAATTTCCTGAAAAATGCGCCATGAAAACATTGCAAATTTGATGGGAAGGGACATGATTTTACCGCTAAGACGATTAGTATATAAGTGGGATATTACTGTCCGTTCCTGCTACTTACATGCTACAGATAACTTTGTTTTGCATAATGTAACGTGCAGAAATGATGATATCTAATTGCAGATATACACGCGTAGCATTCTGCTCATACTAAATGAGAGGCTACAGCAAGTGGGTCTAAAAATAAACAGGGAGAAAACAAATATAGTGAGAATAAATAAAGGAAACATTAATAATATTGCACTTAAATAACACCACTACCAGATGTAGAATCATACATGGAGTGACCGACAATAATATCCAAATAAGAATACAAGAGGCTAGAATAGCTTTTCTTGCACTGGGAATTATATGGAGATCAAATGAACAAAGCCAGAACAGCCTTTGCAAATCTAAACAACATTTGTAAATCTTCTCAGTACAGGCCGATTCGAGTCTCTTTTATTCATCTGAGCAAAAAGTCTGTGAGCCAGGATTGGCGCAAGTTGTGATTTACATTTCATACTTTATTACTAACATGTGACCTAACATATATATATCTTGCTGTCGTGAGAAATTCTAATCCACATATATAAATTATCAGGTAAATGTAAAGCCTAACACATAAATTCAATAAAAGGAAAGAAGAATGGTAAAGAACAGTGCTGTCACAATGACGGTACTCGAGATCCCCTTTTTATGCTTCGTCTGCATATTCTCACGCTTTTACGTTGATAGTAAGCCTACTGCATCAATACACGCTTTCTACAATAAAACGTGTACTGCATTTCTAAGAAAAACCTTGAGATACGCAAGCTGACCTATATTTAATATTCCATTCATGTCATTTTATACACTAAGTTAACATAAACGAAAAGACAGATGAACTTAGGATAGAGAGAGAAGGGAGGGCTGAAAGCCGGAACGCATGCAACACTAACACGCGTCTCGCTATACAATTACTGCCATCACGCGTGTAAGGCCACAAGCACTAACTTTTTTCAAATCGACAGTGATAAAAAACATTACCCATACGAGAGTTAGGTTTAAAAACCTGAAAAATGCTTATTGGGAAAGATGACATTATACTGGTTTACGTTTGAAAGCAGGACAGTACAGCAGACACCATAAAGTTTGGAAGTGAGGAGGTGGCAACAGCACGACTATCCTAGAAGAAAATGCATATTTTGAACGCAGCCCCTTAGCCCCATAAAATTTATATAGTTGGGTTCCTTAGGACTTGCTGACAAAGAATATGTTAAGTGTTACGCAAATAGTCTAGGAATTAACAAATTCTAGCCAAAGAAAATAGTGAAGGTGTCAGACAACACCAAAATAAGAATCGCTCAGTCGGAGATTTTGAAACCACCATTATACGGGAAATAGGTCCCCATGTTAAATCCTATTTGATTGGAGCGCAGTAAATGTAAGGCGAAACACGATTAGTCGGACTACCAATACTAATTTTTTTGTTGTCAGGGGAAACAGTAGTAGAGGTACTTTTTTGAAAATCTGTTAAAACATGGCACGATTGGTTAGACCCGCCAATATAGGCAATTAGAAGCGTCAGTTCAGCACCACATTTTCAAATAAACTTTCTAAAGCAACAGTGCGTTGAGATTCAGCTTATATTTTTATAAATAAAAGCCTGAGACAGCGGCAGGTCGGATTTTGTGCCATATTCATTGCTAGTCAACGTAACTGTGTATTATTCCATGAATTGTGGTAAGCTTGATATATTCAATATCTTTTTAATGAAAATTGAATGTAAATTGATAATTTATGTCTGTATATGTGTGTAGTTCAGTAGCAAACATGAGGCAAAGCCTATATATTGCTCCAACCTGAACAGAAGGTGTCGGAGAAAAGTAAAACTGCATGGAATTGCCAAACAATACTCTGACACCTATCTTATTGACTAGAAGGAACTAATGCTGGAATTGCAGAGGCGTAGTAACCATTAGGGAGGAGTATACTGGTGTAAATTGTTTCAGATGAAGATAGCAGTTGGCCTACCGCTCTGAACTCAGTGTTTGTTATGTATTGTGTTCAGTCTGGAAATAGATTATAAATTAGTTATGAAATAGGAGGTACAACCTTCTTGTTTCAGGGACCGTGGTTCTAAAGTTATTGAGCAGCACCTGCTCTGAGCTTTGCTGAATTTAGAGGCTGACAGCATACTCCTGGGTCCAGATAGTGACCAGTGAGGTGTCTCCAGAACACAGGGAAGCTATCAAGCAGAGGAGTCTTTTCCTGCCGACATCACGAAAGATAAGCTTCTGTGGCCAGAGGAGTTCAACATTATGTGTCCCCCTCTAAAATTGACATTAGAATAAAACAGAGGGAAAATACATTGTGTAAATTGATAGGAACTGTGAACTTTTCCCCATACTATTTCCAGGATAAACAAACACTTGAAGTCATGATGACAAATAACAACATAGCTTGAAAACCAACACCAGTATTACCTCATAGTACCACTACACAACTGACACACATAGGATAATATTAATAAAATATGTCACTACAAGGTTCATATTTACAAATTATGTACATATAAATTGTGATTACATTTGATTGTGATTCCTGGTTCACTTTGTAGTTGAATCAGGATATATATTAGTGAAAGTAATTAATACATATATATTTGAAACTTTACCATAGAAAACAGAAGCGAAGTCCCCCAGGTTAAAGCAACTATATAGCAAACAGTACAGTCAGCTGGACAAGGGAGTTAAACGCCAAACCCGAGCCAACGAAAGGAATTTCCTAGACGATCTTGCAAGACAGGCAGAAGAGGCAGCACTGAGAAATGAACAAAGCACAGTATACAAAATAACTAAAATCATCAGCGGAAAACGAGGAGCAAACTATATTACATTAGTAAGAGATAAGAAAGGAAATCTCATTACGACAGCAGATATACAGGAAACAAGATGGGCAGAGCACTTCAGAGAAACTCTGAACAATGAACCACCAGAGACACAAATAATGTTCCTGAGGCTGAAAACGATCTAGATGTTAATACAGACATTCCACGAAAAGAAGAAATCATCACATCAATCAAAGGGTTAAAGAATCTAAAAGCTCCTGGTCATGATAACTTAAATGCAGAGCTATTTAAGACAGACCCAGAGCTAGCAGCAGAACTATTAGAACCACTATTTGCACAAGTGTGGAAAACAGGGACAACACCAACGGAGTGGAACAAAGGAATACTTTTCAAATTGCCCAAGAAGGGAGATCTTGCAGACTGTAATAATTGGAGAGGAATCACTCTTCTCTCAGTTCCCAGCAAAATACTAGGCAGGATAATTATACAGAGAATTTCAAAAGCAGTAGACGACAAACTGAGGAAAGAAAAAGCAGGATTTAGAAAGAACAGAAGATGTGTTGATCATATATTTGCCCTCAGGAACATTATAGAGCAGTGCTAAGAATGGCAGAGACAGCTGTACATTAATTTCTTTTATTTTGAAAAGGCTTTTGACAGTACACATAGGGACAGTTTATGGAAAATACTGAGGGCTTATGGAATTCAAAGCTGCATAGTGTCAATCATAAAAATCCTCTATGCTAACTTTACGTGTAGTGTTGGGCAGAGCAACCTAACCTTTGAGGTGAAGACAAGAGTACGACAGGGATGCCCCTTATCAACCACTCTATTTTTAACAGTCATAGACTGGGTGATGCGCCAGACAACAGAGGGCAGTCCAAGAGGAATAAGATGGACTACATTTTCTACATTGGAAGATCTGGAATATGCAGATGACATTGCACTACTAGCACATTCACATCAACACATCCAGGAAAAAACGGATAGACTTAATAAGTATAGCCAGCAGGGGGGCTTGAACATCAATCTAAAGAAGTCAGAGATCATGACGCTCAATGTGAGCAACCCTGAGCCCATATCAGTAAGGAATCAGCAACAGGAACAGACAGACACCTTCACATACCTAGGATGCATAGTAACACCGGACGGTGGAGCAAGCAAAGATATCAACAACAGAATGAACAAAGCAAGAACAGCCTTTTTTAGTCTAAACAACATCTGGAAGTCCTCTCAGTATAGCACAAGGACAAAATTAAGATTATATCAGAGCTGTGTGCTTTCTGTGCGTCTCTTTAGTGCGGATAGCTTGAGAGTTACAGAGAAGGAAATGTCGAAATTGTCCTCTTTTCACACAACATGCCTAAGAAAAATTCACCGAATCTTTTTGCCGAATACCATCACCAACCAAGATCTGCTTACTCGGAGCAAGCAAGAGGACATGCACACCATCATAGCTGGCAGACGCTGGAGTTGGGTTGGCCATGTCCTCAGAAGGGACCCCGATGCCATCACAAGAACAGCTATGCAATGGACCCCTGAAGGAAAATGAAAGAGAGGCTGACCAAAAACAACATGGCAGAAATCTGTGGAGGCTGAGATGCAAAGAATGAACCAGAGTTGGGGGAATAAACAAAGGATGGCCACCGACCGAGCAAAGTGAATCAATTTGTTGTTGCCCTACAAGACGCCACAAGACGTGATGGCCACTGATTGCTTTGGAGGTCGGCGGCTAAGGATCAAAGAAGAAGAAGAAGTACCTAAGCAACGAAAGTGAACTGGACAAAGCAGCCTCCAATAGTGTATTGTTCCAGTGAACTACGTCTTCTATTAATTAAACCCATTTGTAGAATAATCTGTGTTGTAGAACAAACGTGTATTGGCCACTGTTGAATGTCTGGATGCGGATGTTATGTTTAGGGTCATGCACTGATCATCACTGAAGAAAGTCTTCTTCAGTTACCTCTGCATCATCGAATGAACCTGTCATGTTGACATTGAGTGGGAGTTCCCCTCAAGTAACGCAAGAATGGTGTAGTAGTTTTTCGGTTGTAAACAGACCATAAAACGCCGATGAATTGATAATAACTCTCACACACTCCTAATAATAGTATCATGTAATGCAATGGACGACTTGAAAACTGCCGCAGACATTTCAATAAGTTTAATGAAGGCACGCAAACTGGACAGCACGGATACAGTCATGGATATATGTTGACATAAATTCATTGGTTATTTGAATCGTGGATGATACATTCATGTAGTAGTGAAATATCATTCAACCCAAGGTAGTATTCACTGTTCTGGTAACAAAATCGTCCGTATCCTCTGTACTGACTGAACGCGTCAATGAGGATCGGTTAAACATACAAAAGTTCATTGGCCGAACCTTCATTTCATGGCTAAGTTTCTTAAGCTGGAAATATGTCCAATTGTTTGAAACCATAATAATCATAAACCACGATAGTGGATTTTCACCTCATAAACAAGAATCTCGATACCACTGCCCGATAGTAGGATACATAATCTGTTCTCTTGACAGTGATCAAAATATATGATGACCCAGGTATAAATAACATGACCCGTCTTCCTGAGCCTTTGTCGCTTCACTCACATCGTTAGGAAAAGGTAGATATAAGCCAAAGTTAATTTAGAATGTGCATCTAAAATAATTTCATAAAGTTTTCCACTACAGCTCTACAGTAATCAAGTTAATTCACGTAGACATAACTGCTGTCAGCCAAAGCCTGTCATCTTCGTCGATACAAAACACGACCCTAGCGATACGAAGCACAATGTTCCATCTAGGTCTAACCGACTCGAGATCATCAAAAATAGGGTCTGGCATAATTCCTGGAGTCCCGAATCACACATATGAGGAGGATCTCTGACAAATAGACTCTTGCAGAGACATAAACTTATCCTGGAAAAACATCTATGAATCACTGTTAAACCTTAAACAGTGCCAGCCCTGGTAAAAGCACTCAGCCATCTTGGCGACATTATCGGAACTCTTCACAACCCAGTAGGACTACGAAAACCTGCGCTAGATTCCGCAGAAAGAATATAGTCCGACCTGAACATACAAAGGTATACAATATACTACTAAATCTTCTTGCACTAGACAAGTAGTACACATGAAATCAGGCCATAAACATAACAAGCAAAATTAATCTATTTTCTGGCCCAAACAAATAAGAACGGACATGAATACAATATCCATGCGCCGAATCAATATCAAGAAAGATCACTCATATAATCAAAAGTGTAAATCAATCATGAATTATCTAGCTTTACCAGAGGAAGCATTTTCATACACAAATGAATGCAAATATATATTTTCCATATTAAATAGCCATATCGTATTTTTGTAATATGTGCGTCAAAATATGTACGCAACAGATTACCACACCCCTCGGGAAAAAAAAATGGTACATTTTTTTTTTGAAATACATCTACGAGCAACATACAATAGGCTCACAACGCACCAATAAACAATGCGCAGATGATAAGCATTGAGAATATATGTCATGAAACTTAGAGGAAAGTATTTCTCTAAGATTATAAATATTTCCCAGAGAGGTGTCACCAACGTACTTACTACAATACTGGCAATGCCACACTTTTAACATCAGTTTATACATAAATTTCATCTTAGAATACCTTACTCTTAACATCATGATCATCAAAGACGAAAAAACATGAAAGACCAGCGAGTGAATTAAACATCAATGAACCGCTAAGTAGTGTTACAATCAATATAAGATATATTCCATATGTAGTACACATTTCAAACATAGGAAAAACATGTAGTTAAAGCTAGACCTGGCATATAATTTAACAGTTATGAATCATGTGGGCATCTAGACAAAATATCTGCCATCACATTTTCTGACCCACGGATAGCTCGCACCGAAAAATGAAACGGCTGCAGAGCAATCGCGTATCGCGTTGATCTCGCGCTCTTCAGATTTTTACTCTGAATAGCCGTAAGAGCTTTCTGGTCAGTTTCCACAATGAAATGCGCGCCAAGAAGAAATCTTTGAAGTTTAAGGATTGACCAAACCATAGCCAATAATTCACGGTCTAGGACCGAGTAATTCTTCTCTGCGGCATTTAATTTTCGAGAAATATACATCACAGGAAGCGTCACTACGAATAAATGTCTTATCCTTAGAAGGCAATACTAGGATAGGTGAAGTAGAAAACATAGTTTTAACCTTATCCAAAGAGGATTGACATTCTTGAGTTCAATGGACTACATTAGGAGACCCTTTCTTTAGCAAGGAAGAAAGAGGTGACATAATGGAGGACAGATTCGGAATGAATCGTCCATAAAATTGTATTAGACCTAAGAGACTTCGCACTTGCTTTTTAGTCTTAGGAATAGAAATGTTAAGTATCTTACTTGTATTATGGTCTTCTGTTTTTAGGAAACCATGACCAACACGGTGACCTAAGAAAGATATTTCGCTAAAACCAATACAAGCTTTAGATGGTTTCGCTGTTAGGTTATGCTCGCGTAAGATAGAGAATAGTTCGTTTAACCCGTTATAGTGATCTTCCCAAGTATCACTTAAAAGACAGATGTCATCAAGATATGCAATGACATCTGAGCGATGAGATAGGATTCGACGCATCATGCGTACGAATGTTGCAGGGGCGTTCATTAGGCCGAAAGGCATAAAATTCCATTGGAATAGACCCCTAGGTGTCGAAAAAGCAGTAAACGGTTTGGCGTGTTCGGATAGTGGAACTTGCCAATATCCCTTAGACAAATCGAGTTTAGTAAAGAAATGAGAATTCGATAGTCTGGTAAGTAGCTCTTCAAGTAAAGGCATAGGTTCAGCATCAAATTTCGTCACTTGGTTCAATTTGCAATAATCAACGCAAAGACGTATGTTGTTGTATTTTTTTCGCACAATAACCATCGGTGAAGAATATGCTGATGTGGATAGTTCAATTATTTCCAACTCTGTCATTTCATCCAACTCTTTTTCTACCTGTGCTTGAAAATGTATCGGGATAGGATACGGTTTGACCCTTATAGGATTATGGTCAGTAAGAATAATGTCGTGTTCAATGACATTAGTTCGACCAGGAATGTCAGTAAGGACATCCTGAAATTGTTGTAACATAGTAGAAACTTGTTTCTGTTCTCCTGGAGATAATTCAGGAGAAATCGCAACATCTTTCCATGATTCATTAGAGTGAAGCGGAATCATTGGAAAAGGTAGATTTACATCCGAGAAACTCGTTTCCTCATCCTGTATTACTGACAGTGATGAGTAATGTCCATGCTGGACTGGAAAATCGTCCGTTGCCTGGAAAACAGGTTGTAAATAATCCGGACGTTCATGGAATTCCGTGAGCATGTTGATGTGGAAGGTTTTATGCTTCCCGTCAATATCGACGATATAGTCAACATAGGAAACTTTTGATATTATATCGTAAGGACCTTTCCAAGAAATAAGAAGTCTGTTTTCTCTACAAGGTAGCAGGACCAATACTTTGTCACCTGGACAGAGTTGTCGCAAGCGTCTGGTCTTATTGGCAAATTGCCTTGCCTTCTGTTTCGCAAATTCAGAAGAAGCAATAGCCAATTTGCATGCTTCGATAATCTTATGTCTAAGTGCAATGACATATTCGTAAGAGGATTTTGTGTCATCGACAATATTATCAGCAGTTATGAGATCATGAAGTAAGGACATAGGACCTCGCGGTTTCGCGCCGAAGACAAGTTCAAAAGGAGAAAATCCTGTATGTTCGTTGGCGACCTCTCTATATGCAAAGAGAGCCGCGGGTAAAACCCTGTCCTGAGGATGATCCTCAGTTATCTTACCTAGTAGGTTTTTCAGAGTTCTATTTAGACGTTCTACCATCCCATTGGACATAGGATGATAAATACTACTCAGAGATCTCTCTATCTTTAGAGTCGACATCACTTGAGACATGGTATCCGATATGAGTTGGGTACCATGGTCTGATAATATTTCTGCTGGAAATCCCAGACGAGAAAATATTAACCAAAGAGCATCTGCAATATCAGCAGTAGTTATGCTCTTTAGAGGAACAGCCTCTGGCCAACGTGTGCACATATCCACACACGTCAAAATAAATTGGTGTCCTCTAGCAGACTTTATCTTAAATGGACCAATGATGTCTATCGCCATTTTTTGAAATGGTCGAATGGGAATGTCTGCAGCCTGAATAGGTGCAGCATGGCGTGGACCTCTGGATTTAACCTCTTGACATACTTTACAAGATCGACAATAGATTCGTATGTCCTTATTCACAGCAGGCCAAAAGAAAGATGCAAGAACTCTAGCTTTAGTACGGGAGAAACCCATATGTCCAGCACACTGAGAATCATGAGCGTGCTGTAAGATTTTAACTCTCATATTCTTGGGCACAAGAATTTGAGAATGAATGGATTTAGCGGAGTCTTGTACAAAACGTACAAGTACGCCATTCCTTATCGTAATCCAAGATTTACGATTTGTATCCTTATTCGGATCACCTTTTGTTACCAGAGTAAAGAATTTCTTTAGAGTAGGATCATCTTCCTGCTGTTTTATAAAGGAATCATGGGAAATCTCCAAGAGATCACCTTGGTTCTGGTCATCATTATCTCCAGAAGGCGAAGATTGCGGCATGTTTAGATCTTGAGCTCTAGTGACTACAGCATTTGCAGTATGCATATTATCACTTTCCCACTCGGCAATTTGTTGCGGAGTGCATTCTTTCGCACCATGAATGCGACCGACGATAAGATCAGTGATCGGATTCGGCAGCAGACATGCGTGCACATCTCCTGTAAAGAAGGGAGTAGAGATGTTGATAATGGCAGTGGAGTACTTCTCCAATGTGCCACCAAATGGTATGCATTTGATTATTTTGCCAGTGGCTCGAGAAGGATCTATAAGTGACTGCCTCACTCCAATGGTTGTGCACCCGGAATCGAAAAGAATTGAGACCGGAGTACCTTCTACTAGACCTCTATTCAAGACAAGAGCACCTCTTCCATCATGCGCGACTGACGCAGGAAGAGCAGGAAGAGGATGACCACAGCTTAAAGTCGAAACTGTGGTTGGCTCGAATAATGTTTTGCATTGGGAACACTGAAATGCTCTGTCAAAATCGAAAGCAGAACATCCTACATTATTAGAGTCTTTTTTATCATTATTCTGACTACCGGACTCATGGAACTCTTTTTGTGCAGAGTTAGCCTGGAAATGAGATTTACCATGTCTTTTGTGTTGTGATCTACCTCGGTTATTGTTGCCTCTGTAATTATTATTCCCTCTGTTATAACCCCTATTTGGGTTTGAATCACAATATTCATGATCATAATCATCATGCTCATTATAATGAGTATCCCTGTAATGTTGGTTTTGTTGTTTCCATGAAGAACTTGGGTAGTTCCTATAGTTACTCCCTTTTCGGAAATTTCTAAAATTATGGGCACCCCTCGCGTATCGAGGACTGTCAGCCCGATTCCAGTTCTTCGAAGAAGAACCCTGATTTGAGTGGTTACCTTGGTTTTGATACTTATTCTAATTAACCTTTTTATCAAATTTATTTTGAGCTCCTTGGAATTTGTGTGAGTAATTATGATTATATTCTGTTGCTGAAGCAACTGGCATACCCTCTTTAATGTTAGTGTTACTAAGAATCATGTCAGGGTGTGTCGTGGCATACTGGTCACAATATTCTTCCATTTGCTTCAATGTACTAGGTTTACGCTTATGTAAAAACTCTAGGAATGGTTTTTTTACCGAAGACATGACCGTGTGTCTTAGCAATAATTCCGTAGGACCATCAAATGTTTTCTCTATTTTGGATAATTCAATCCATCGTGAGAGTGTAAGTCATGCTTTTGAAATGAATTCTGAGAATTCTACACCTACCTCAGGTCTCATTGTTTTAAACAAAAGACGATAACCTTCTTCTGACAGCTGATATCTCTTTATCAAAGCTGCCCTAATAGCATCATAGTTATCCTTGTCGGTTTCTTCAACCAAACATAACTTAATCAGAGACTCCCCTTTTAGATTTTCAGACAACTGATTCACATACTGTGATTTGTCAACATTATGAGCTCGACAAGCACGTTCAAATCTATCAAGCCAGAATGTTATATCGTCACTGGCGGAGTTGAACGCTGGTACCTTGACCTTGTAAGTAAAGGGTTTACCACTACCACTAGATGCCTAAAAAAAATTAAACATTTTTACTCATACTTGTCAATTTCAATTTCTCTAACTCAAACTCATGTTCTCTTATTGCTTTTCTCTCCTCAGCTTCTCTGTCCAATCTTTTCTGTTCAGTTTCTCTGTCTAGTCTTTTTTGCTCAACAGCAGCAGCAGCTTCTCTGTCTAGTCTTTTTTGCTCTGCCTCAAATCTCCTTTCTTCCACCTGCATCTGCAATTTCTTTTGTTTAGCAGCAGCATCAGCTTCTAATTTTTTCTGTTCTGCAGCAGCAGCAGCTTTTCTCTCTTCAGCAGCAGCAGCAGCTTTTCTCTCCTCAGCAGCAGCAGCAGCTTTTCTCTCCTCAGCAGCAGCTTCTAATTTTGTTCTTCTATTTGAAGTTTTCTCTCCTCAGCAGCAGCTTTTCTCTCCTCAGCAGCAGCTTTTTTCTCCTCAGCTTGCATCTGCAATCTGAAATTCTCAGCATCTATCTTCTTTTGTTCAACTTCTGCTTTCCATTTATTCTCATCTTTTTGTTTTTTCTCTTCTGATTTTAATGCAATAGCAAATTGAGCAGTTGCCCATTCTTCTAACTCTTTCCCAGTCTTATCAAGGGCTTTCCTTTGTGTAATAAAGTAATCTAAACTAGACATCTTGTCTAATGAGATCAGTAACTTGAAATAATAAAATAATTACCCTATTTCACTTCAATGGGAGGCAAGTCTGTACTATAGACTTGTATAGTCACCTCACTCTATTTTACCCTCTTAGTATTATTCAAAGACCTTGTACCAATCTCACTGGGAAGAAGTCTCTAAACAAGTCTCTAATAAAGAGCTTGTATAATCACCTTTATAATCTAAGTACTCTATAATATCAATAGTGTATGATTATATATATATTTCCATGTAATAATTTATAATAAGTTGAATAATCAGCTCACCATCACAATCTCTGTGTGAGACAAACCTTATGGTTATCTTTTTTGTAATGAAACAAATAATTACTTGAGTACCTGTGGAAAATAATATCTTTCTATCCCAACTACTTTGGGAAACAAGCCTTACAAAGGTCTTGTATACTTCCTGGTACACCAATGATAGTAATTAAGTACTGTTCAGTACTATAATATAAATATTTTCAAATATACCTTATATATTATTTGTCAACCAAAGACATTAAGAAGGACAACAAGAAAAGACAATATGAAAACAATTGCAGGAATCAAATTAAATCAAATAGAAAAAATAAAAAAAAAATGATCACAGAATCTGTGATGATATCCGCAATGAAATCAACAAGACAAATAACGCCACAGTGTATAAACATAAGGGTGTAGAGAACTGAAATGAAAGGAAAGATGAGACCTACAATTATACAAACAAATCAAACAAAACTAAAGAACATAGAAATATTACAAAAACTACAAGAATACAGTCTTCACAACTAACAAATATTTGCAAACAATGTTGCATGCAAATTTCAATTAAGAATTTTGCTCCCTATAGACCGCTAGAGCAAGACCAATGTCACTTGGTATTTCCTGTTCTAGTCACCTCCCATCCAGGCCCGCAGAATACAAACTAACTTAACACACAACAAATAACATATAAACATAAATACATGTAAACCTTAATAGCATAAATGCATACATAATATATATACTTAATAGAATGTATTGTGGATAGAATGTGATGCTGGTATAGTGTTGTAACAATAACCTGCCACTTTTAATGAACAATTAAATAATAGATTTGTTTTCTACACTATTACAATGTTCAATTTTTTTTTGAGTATATGAAGATCCAACGATGAAATATGCACTTTATGTTCAACAACACTGTGATTTTTCTGTACAGGATCAACAATCACTTCTTTCTTCTGTACGATGAGAAATGTCAACAGTACTGTTCCCGATATTTTATACACTTGATACAAATGTCCTGTGTAATACCGTCTGTACAGCGAAAAACTGTCAACAAGCGCTGACCTAGATACAGCATTCGATCGGTAATACAGGTCAAGCTGACATCGACTGCCCCGTTGTAACTTGTACACTGGTGTTCATGCTTGTCGTATGTGGCGTCAGGGATGGTCTGGTTATCATAACCCCAGGAATCTGGTTCACCACTGTAGAATATCTGGATGCGGATGTTATGTTTAGTGTCATGCACTGATCATCACTGAAGAAAGTCTTCTTCAGTTACCTCTGCATCATCGAATGAACCTGTCATGTTGAAATTGAGTGGGAGTGTCAAGTAACGCGAATGGTGTAGTAGTTCGGTGTAACAGACCACTTGATAATAACTCTCACACACTCTCATGTAATGCAATGACGACTTGAACTGCCGCTGACATTTCAATAGTTTAATGAAGGCACGCAAACTGGACAGCACGGATACAGTCATGGATATATGTTGACATAAATTCATTGGTTATTTGAATCGTGGATGATACATTCATGTAGTAGTGAAATATCATTCAACCCAAGGTAGCACTCACTGTTCTGGTAACTAATCGCCGTATCCTCTACTGACTGAACGCGTCAATGAGGATCGGTAAACATACAAAAGTCATTGGCCGAACCTTCATTTCATGGCTAAGTTCTTAAGCTGAAATATGTCCAATGTTTGTATAATAATCATAAACCACGATAGTGGATTTTCACCTCATAACAAGATCTCGATAGGATACATAATCTGTTCTCTTGACAGTGATCAAAGTGTGTACGTGTCTTAATACTTATACAGAACCTGTATGTCAGCATTAGTGTTGATACCACAGTGAAACAATTTTATTTGTGTTAGACAAGACAAAATATACGTAAAAGACATAACAGAAATAATAAACAGGGACATCTTTCTCTTTCTTTCTTAATTGGAACGTCTTGTACCCCGTAAACAGAATGTAGGGGTGACACAAAGAGCACAAGGCTCCCGGGCAAAACATGCAATCAAAATGTTTGACAAACAGGTGATCAACCCATTGTGTAAACATGGAAATCAAGAAGTTGAAAGATGGAAATTATAAATTCGAAAAAGATAATTATTAAACTTTGTTGAGAAATGGTCTTATATCTTTCATAATAATGGACCACGTGACTGATGTAACTAATATTACACGTAACCTGACTTGACATGCCCCATAACTCTTGAGCACCACAGACGATGAGCGCGTGCCACGTAGTCGCTACTTTTATATTTTCAGTGTTAGTCTGTTTAATTCCGTCACATGTACACATGTCCATTAATGGGTTTTTTTTTCCAATGTATTTCTCTTTCTATTTGACCTATCTCCTATTAGTTAGTACTACGCTGCGAAGAAACATATTTGGTAGCCTATGTGATTTTGATATGGGGCAATTTTACATGTCAGTTTCGTATCTTTACTGTTGTCAGGCTGTCGTCACGTGGTCTTATAGCACTTGTGTGTGTTTTTGTAAGATATTGTTAATAACTGTTGTTGTTGTTGTTAGCTCTTGGTTTTTATATGACTCTACACTCATTTCTATATTACTTTTATTTTGCAGGCATGCCCAAATATAAAATACCTTGTGGTCTAGTTATAATGCTAGTAGTAAAACAAGAGAGAGGCAAGTCTGACGTCATGAACCATCATTGGTGACAAGAATAAAACGTGGGAACAATTATGTCATAACTGATTATCAACCTATTTTTAGAAGCCTGCACGAGTTACCAGCTGCTCCATCCGCAAAGGAAGCCACCTTTAGATTACTATATAGCATGACACCCATTAGGCAAAAACTTGTTGCACAATGGAAAAACTTCCCAAAATGCAAATTATGTAACACCAACACACAGGAGACAGAAGATCAATTGTTTTTCCACTGTAGTACAATAGAAATTTTGAAAAAGGAAATAGTGTTTGACATTCCACGCAATATTGACATGTATAGAGATATCATGCTGAATTCCCTACCTAAGTGTACAAAACAAGTAGAACGGGTATTTCCTATCAGTGTCTTCTCGGTGTATCTCCTTTCACACATCTGTGTTGTCTCGGTATATCTCCTATCATACATTCACAGCCATACAATAATTTAACCTTTACATTCAAGCTGTAGATTCTTATTTTTGTGTTATTTCGGTGTTATCTCCCATCATACGTCAGTGTTTTCTCGGGGTATTTCCTATCATACGTCAGTGTTTTCTCGGGGTGTTTCCATTACTTTTAATTTTTTTCGTACGCCCGCTATTACTCGAGGCTAAATCTCCAGTTAATATGTCTAACCTGAGACTGATTTTACGTGAGGATACCTTTTCCATGTTTGCTGACAGGTGTCCCCTCGCCATTCAGGCAGATACTCGCCTTCTTCGGAGGTACACATTAGAGCTGGGTCGGCTCAGGGGCTGTTCAGTTTATACCAGTCGCTAGCGACACTAACTTTGTGTGATGATAATGTGTTGATTCAAAATGTTTAAACATTAGCATAGAGAGATCGCAGAAGAGATAAGATTTGACAGCTCCAAGGTATGCATCATGGGAAGACTCTTTTTAACTGTTTTATAAAGCACAATGTTAATCCAAGTATTACATTTAAATAAAAACAGTAGCGGTAAACGTTTGGAGATGTTTGTAAATACTTGACCTTTGTGTGAGTATTGATCATCATTGTAAACGTTTGGAGATGTTTGTAAATACTTGACATTGTGTGTGAGTATTGATCATTATTATAAAAGTCTGGAGATGTTTGTAAATACTTGACCTTGTGTGTGAATATTGACCATCATTGTACACTTTTGGAGATGTTTGTAAATACTTGACCTTGTGTGTGAGTATTGATCATTCTTGTAATTGTTTGGAGATGTTTGTAAATACTTGACCTTGTGTGTGAGTATTGATCATCGTTGAAAACGTTTAGAGATATTTGTAGATACTTGACCTTGTGTGTGAGTATTGATCATCATTGACTTAGTGGTTCATGGAACCATCACGTTGCCTGAGGCAGACTGAGTACCTATGGGTTTTCCCGGAGTGCAGTGGTGTCGATACTGTGCAACAACAACAACAAAAACATCCAAAAATAAACTTAGACAATGACCTTAGTCATGTTTATCTATAACGACTGTTCCTCCGCCATTGCAATATTTATGTCCGTGCGTATAAATAAGAGCGCTTGTCGTAAACCTATTTGTCTGGGATGTCTTTTGTTGTTTTTATTTGTATATACAGTGTGTTCATAATTTTACAACCCATAAAAGCCAGATCCAAACCTCAGAAATGAGGTTTCTGAGGAAGGTGGTTGAAGTAACAAGAAGAGACATGGTTCGCAACCAGACGATACATCAAGGCCTAAAATCCCACCCCGTGCAGATCCAAGTAGAACAGTCCCAACTAAGATGGTTTGGCCATGTCTGCAGAATGGGAGAAGATCGGTTACCACGACAAGCATGGGAAATAAAGAGCCTGGGATCCAGACCCCCAGGACGACCCAGAGTCCGCTGGGAGGACAACATTAGACACTCATTGAAGGACAGAGGGTTAGAATGGAACTAGGCCAGGAGGAAGACAGCCGATAGGATAGTCTGGCGCTCTCTCTTCCAAACCTCTACACCTCACGGTAGAAGTTCAACGACTAAGTAAGTGAGTAAGTGTTCATGATTTGATGAAGAGCGTTCTTTAGCGCTGACGACACATTTTGGTGCTCAAAACAACGAAATTATGGTGTTTAGATGTATATAATTAGAATTGAGAGTGACAGACCATATTAATAGTCAGTTCTTTAAAACTAGTATCCGAGAAAACGTTTTAAAAAAATTATTGATAAAATACAATAAAAAAACATTTATATATTATAAAATTTAATTACCGTAAAATTTTCATAGTGCACTTTGTTTGTATTACATTATTTGTTAAATTAACTGGATATACTTAATGTATAAAAGTAAAAGCTTTATTTAATTTAGTATTTGTTTTCTTAATTGTGTTGTTGCCCTTAAAAAAAAAAAAACAAATGCTACTTCCCCTTACAAATTTGTGGTTAGGCGTCAGGAAATCTGATATCTCACGTGACCAGTGTTTATGAATGTGTTCGGTTGTTTCTTCTCTCTACTTTGTGTAGTTCATCATTAAGCTTTTGTAGTTCAACATGGTTTGTAATTCTGTTCTGCCTCTATCTTGTGTAGTTCATCATCAAACTTTTGTAGTTCTTCAGTTCATCATGGTTTGTAATTCTGTCTTGTCTCTCTGCTAATAGACTCAGTGGCTGTTTGCAGTACTGTTTTGTTTAGGCTTTCAACCATAATTTTTTTTTCTTCAAACTGATGTGTGCATAAGTGTGTACGTGTCTTAATACTTATACAGAACCTGTATGTCAACATTAGTGTTGATACCACAGTGATACAATTTTATTTGTGTTAGACAAGACAAAATATACGTAAAAGACATAACAGACATAATAAACATGCACATCTTTCTCTTTCTTTCTTAACCGGAACCTCTTGTACCCCGTAAACAGAGTGTAGAGGTCACCCAAAGAGCACAAGGCTCCCGGGAAAAACATGCAATCAAAATGTTTGACAAACAGGTGATCAGCCCATTGTGCAAACATGGAAATCAAGAAGTTGAAAGATGGAAATTAATATTTCGAAAAAATAATTATTAAACTTTGTTGAGAAATGGTCTTATATCTTTCATAATAATGGACCACGTGACTGATGTAACTAATATTACACGTGACCTGACTTGACATGTCCCATAACTCTTGAGCATCACAGACGATGAGCGCGTACCAAGTAGTCGCTACTTTTATATTTTCAGTGTTAGTCTGTTTAATTCCGTCACAAGTACACATGTCCATTAATGGGTTTTTTTTTCTCAATTTATTTCTCTTTCTTTTTGACCTATCTTCTATTACTTAGAAACATATATGGTAGCCTATGTGATTTTGATACGTGACAGTTTTACATGTCAGTTTCGTCTCTTTACTGTTGTCAGGTTGTCGTCACGTTGTCTTATAGCACTTCTGTGTGTTTTTGTAAGATATTGTTCATAACTTGTTGTTGTTGGCTTTTGGTTTTTATATGACTCTACACTCATATCTATATTACTTTTATTTTGCAGGCATGCCCAAATATAAAATACCTTGTGGTCTAGTTATAATTACTTACTTAGTCGTTCCCCTTCTACCGTGAGGTGTAGAGGTGTGGAAGAGAGAGCGCCAGACCATTCTATCAGCTGTCTTCTTCCCGGCCTGGCTCCACTCCAGCCCTCGGTCCCTCAAAGACCGTCTAATGTTGTCCTCCCAGCGGACTCTAGGTCGTCCTGGAGGTCTGGATCCCTGGCTCTTTGTTTCCCATGCCCGTCGTGGTAGCCGATCTCCCATTCTGCAGACATGGCCAAACCATCTCAGTTGGGACTGCTCTATCTGGGTCTGCAGCGGATGGGATTCTAGGCCCCGACGGATCGTCCGGCCGCGGACCATGTCTCCTCCCGCCACTTCAACCACCTTCCTCAGACACCTCACCTCTGAGGCTTGGATCTGGCCCCTGTGGGCCGTAGTCACCGCCCACGACTCGCATCCACACGTCAAGACCGGGACATAGGTGGAGCGGTATACAGCCATCTTCGCCTTCCCACCAACCTCCCTCCCGCCGAGGAATCCACGACCCATGGCCTGAAAAAGTCTCCCAGCCGCCGCCCCCCGAGTGGCCAACTCTTCCCCGACGCCTCCCCCTCGGTCCACAATAGCTCCGAGACACCTAAAGTGGTCGACCTGCTCCAGGACCTGTTCTCCCAACTTAATCTGATGTTTTCTTTCTTCTCGTGATATCACCATGGATTTTGCTTTAGAGCCGCCCATGACCACCCCTCTCCACCCCCAACCCCCCCCCCCCCCCTTCCAGACCCGCAGGCCGGACCGGAGACGTGCCTCCGACCCAGCAACCAGGGCAACATCACCAGCAAACGCCAGCTCTGAAACACAGACCTGTCCCATCCTCCAGCACCCCACCGAACACCCTCCTGATCTCTCCCCACATGCCCCGACGACATCGCCCATAAGGAGCATGAAGAGGTAAGGTGACAGGATATCACCCCGTCCCACACCAGCGGTGGTCCCGAACTCCCCTGACCCATGGCCCGCCGTCCTCACACAATCTCTGCAAGACCCGCAGAAGCTCTGCACAGCATGAACCAGAGGCGCTGGAATACCCCTCCCTGCCAAACAGTCCCAAAGCCTGCCCCAGAAGACCCCGTCAAACGCCTCTTCCAGATCCATGAAACAAAGATGGATCTCACTCTTATACTCAAGGGCCTTTTCACTCAGCTGTCTGAGTGTGAAAATTAGGTCCCGAGTACTTCGGTTTGCTCGGAATCCGCACTGGACCTCATCCAATTGTGGCTCAGCTAGGCGTCGGAGTCTCTGCTCTAGGATTCTAAAGCAGATTTTACCAGGGACACTGAGAAGGGATATGCCTCCATGGCCTCCACATTGTCGATTGTCACCCTCTTTGAAAATTGGTGTTATGATGGCAATCTCCCAATCCTTTGGCACGGTCCCGTTGCACCATGCTGCCCGTAGGACCTTTAAGAGCAACAGGTCGCCCGATGCTCCCATGCACCCAACCACCCCTGGTGTCACACCATCACGCCCCGCTGCCCCGCCCATCCCGATCCTCTCCAGCGCCGCCCTCAGCCCTTCCATCCCCATGTCATCCCTACCATCATCGGTTTCCCCCTCTGTGTCAGTGGCCATCACCTCCGATGCTTCATCATGCCCACCATCCAGGAGCTCTGAGAAACACTCTCTCCATCCCCCCACCACCTCACCCGGGCAGTAAGCAATCCGCCCCGCCTGTCCCTCATAAATCCGAGAGGGCATTGCCCTTCTCTCCTCATGTTCCCTAGGGTCCCACAGAACAACCTCCGGTTTTTCCGTGCATCCTGTTCCCGCCTCCCTCCAAACCCCCCCCCCCCAGGACCTCCGTTCCGCCGCCGGCACCCTGCCCTCCGTCCCCGCTCTGAGCGTCACATATTCTCCATATCTCTCCACCTGTCCCGCTGTGCCTTTAGCCCCTAAGTACTGTTTCCATGCCATTTTCCTCTCTCCCATTTTCTCCCCGACTTCCTCCGCCCACCAAGGCGTCCTCTTTCTCTGGTTCCCAAGTCGGACCTCACCGCATGCCCCCGCAGCAGCCGTCTCTACGATATCCTTGAATCCATTCCAGAGGGCCTCCAAGTCATCAGGTCGTTCTTCTGTGCTGCTCACCGCTGTAGCAACAAGCCCCCGACATCTGGTCCCAACTTCTGGCTCCCTCAGCCTGCAGGTCCCAATGCTCACTTCTCCCGCTCGTTCACCTGGCCCTTTGCGCGATGCCGGGCAGCCCCCAGGCTGAGCAACCCCCCCAGTTGTTCGTCTGACCGTTAGCAGGCAGCGATCACCCCCAATCCCCGGTCCCCCCCCCCCCAGACTCCCGCATCCCGGACATATCCGAACGAGCTTCTCCGAACAATGGCACAGTCGATCACCGACCCCTCACTCCCGGTTGGCCCACATCCAGTGCATGCATGCACGCGCCCATGGGGGAACCCCGTGTTTGCAATGATCAGACCCCGCTCACCGCAGAATCCAAGGAGTCGCCCTCCACCGTCACCGAGAGCACCCTCTCCATATCCCCCGATAACTCCACCCCATCCAGCATGGCCACCCCCAACTCTGGCACTAAAACCTCCGAGCATAACAACCCCATCCAGGCAGTCATCCACCGTCCCCCGAAGCAGCCCGAAGAATTCCCCCTCGACCTCCGCTCCCCCATCCCCACCCGGCCCACACACCATGACCAGGCCGACCACGGTCTCTCCTTCTTCTAGTTTTACAACCATAATGCGCTCCGAGACAAAGTTCCATCCCTTGATACTATCTTTTTGATTTTGGGCCACAACGCAACCCACGCCCCCTCTAGCTCTTTCAGATATGGGCACACCACTGTAGAGCAACGTGCCGCCATCGAGACCCATGACACCTTGTCCTTTTTTCTTCGTTTCCGCCATAGCCAGGATTTCCAGCCCTGCCCTCCCCATCTCTTCCACCAGCCCCTCCCCCCTCCCATCCACACTTCCTGTGTTCCAAGTTCCTAGTTATAATGCTAGTAGTAAAACCAGAGAGAGGCAAGTTTGTCGTCATGTACCATCATTAGTGACAAGGATAAAACGTGGGTACAATTATTTCATAACTGATTATCAACCTATTTTTAGAAGCCTGCACGAGTTACCAGCTGCTCCATCCGCAAAGGAAGTCACCTTTAGATTACTATATAGCATGACACCCATTAGGCAAAAACTTGTTGCACAATGGAAAATCATCCCAAAATGCAAATTATGTAATACCAACACACAGAAGACGGAAGATCAATTGTTTTTCCACTGTAGTACAATAGAAATTTTGAAAAAGGAAATAGTGTTTGACATTCCACGCAATATTGACATGTATAGAGATATCATGCTGAATTTCCTAGCTAAGTGTACAAAACAAGTAGAACGGGTATTTCCTATCAGTGTCTTCTCGGTGTATCTCCTTTCACACATCAGTGTTGTCTCAGTATATCTCCTATCATACATTCACAGCCATACAATAATTTAACCTTTACCTTCAAGCTGTAGATTCTTATTTTTGTGTTATCTCGGTGTATCTCCTATCGTAGGTCAGTTTTTTCTCTGCGTATCTCTTATCACACATCAGTGTTTTCTCGGGGTATGTCCTATCATACGTCAGTGTTTTCTCGGGGTATTTCCATTATTTTTATATTTTTTCGTACGGCCGCTATAATTCGAGGCGAAATCTCCAGTTAGTATGTCTAACCTGAAACTGATTTTATCCCTTTTTCCTGTACGCTGACAGATTTCCTCTCGACATTCAGGCAGATACTCGCCGGCTTTAGAGTTACACATTAGAGCTGGGTCCGCTCAGGGGCTGTTCAGTCTATTCCAGTCCCTTTTGGATAACACTCCTTCAATTGTCTTCGCCAGGGCTCCAATTATTCCAGTCCAAGTCCCGGTCGACGACACTCTTTCAAATGTCCTCGCCCGAGATTAAACCTGGGATCTCCCGATCGCCAGCGCAGTGTGGTAACTACTACACTAGAACGGCTTCCTGTGTATTTCTAGCCATGTGCTTTTGAGGTGAAGACAGGAGTACGACAGGGATGACCCTTATCATCCACTCTATTTTTAACAGTCATAGACTGGGTGATGCGTCAGACAACAGAGGGTAGTCCAAGAGGAATAAGATGGACTACATTTTCTACATTGGAAGATCTGGAATATGCAGATGACATTGCACTGCTAGCACATTCACATCAATACATCAAGGAAAAAACGGTTAGACTTAATAATCATAGCCAGCAGGTGGGCTTGAACATCAATCTGAAGAAGTAAGAGGTCATGACGCTCAATGAGAGCAGCCCTGGGCCCATATCAGTAAGGAATCAGCAACTGAAACAGGCAGACACCTTCGCATACCTAGGATGCATAGTAACACCGGACGGCGGAGCAAGCCAAGACATCAACAACAGAATGAACAAAGCAAGAACAGCTTTTTTTAGTCTCAACAACATCTGGAAGTCATCTCAGTACAGTACAAGAACAAAATTAAGATTATATCAGAGCCGTGTGCTTTCTGTGCTTCTCTATGGTGTAGCGAAAGGTTTTCCTATTATGATAATAGTGGTAGAGTAGAAAAAGAATCTCTCTCCAGAAAGTATGAAGTTCCAGTGCCCGAGAAGTACACTGGTATCACAAGTGAGTTACAGCTGTGAATACTCTGAGCTGGACAATAGATTTAGGCTTCAGAAGTATAAGATGCTACTTTCGCTATCGTAACCCTATGTGATAATATAATTAAATTAGAAAAGGTAACTCAAAATTTAACAGTTAAAAATTTAAAAAGTCAAATGAGTACAATTATCCAATTTATTATGTACATCTATATATTCTTGTAATGATAAATGGGTGTTGGAAGATGGTAAAATGTATGATTATTTACAGTTACAAATTAAAATAACTAATAGAAAAAGTCTTGGATTTATCTTCCACTGAATTTACAACAAAGGGATTGTCACATTATCTCTTGCCATCTAGTTGTCATCATTAGACAGTCGTTTTAGAAACTGCTCACAGGATTTGTTGGATGGATACACATAAACGTATCCTATGTATTAGCCACGTCTGCTCGAGGTTCCTCCGACACACTGGAGTACGGAAGACTTTCTTTCAGCCCGCCCTATAACTACGGGGGACTAAGGTGTTGAAAAGTGGTTGACCTCTAGGATTCAGTGAGCTAAATCAACTTCTACAAGTCTTTAGTTTCTCGATCAGGAATGATCATAAACATTGATCATAAAAACCTGGAACAAAAGGTAATAGGTGGCCATTGTTCCAACAATCTCACCACCCTCAGCTGTTCATGATGCGACCATGTCTTCAGTGTTTGTATATAAATGAATGAATCATGGTAGTATGTTACAGAGATAGCATGATAAGATAATGTATAATGTGCAGAATTAACAATATACATGAATAAATCACATGTTATGATACCTGGGTACGATATAACCTTTGCCTTCCACTTATGGATGTCAAGTCACTTATGTACTTGCTGGTATGTCGTAAGCTTCCAGGCAAGAACTAGCCATGATACATGTGGTTAACCAATTAATGGTTATGCTTCCTGACAATGCCGGTGAAGGTTATTTCTGGTTAGCGTCATTCCCTTTTTTTTAATTATATCTGCTACAATCAATCAGAAATAAAATCTGAAATAAAATGATATTAGTAATACATATATTTTAAATAAACTTACATACCCTCTTAGGATTAATAAGCTCACGGTGAGACTGTATTGGCTTAATTTAATCTGCCCTGCATGCAGCGTGAAAATAGAACTTTTCTTGCAGATGCTGTCTTCCAGTTTCTCACTCTGGCTTCTGGATTTGGTGTGTGTGATTTTCAACGCGTCCCTCTGTCCTTATATTTCAGTCTCTCGCGCGTACGAGAAAGCACTTCTAAAAGTCCCAAAAGATTTTCGCTTCATCTCCTGGTTTGAGGCTATTTGAAGCAATCTGTGTTTTTCCCGTACTTGTTTTTTTCTTCTGTTCACTACACACTTATATTCTTCCGTCCTTTCTATGTATCATTTCCTTTTCCCCATATGACGCTTTCATTACATATAAGTTTTATACAAATCCGTTGAGGCTAATTAGTGTAATAAATTTTTAAAGATTATTAGCTAACTTTTAGCCGAAGTGATGAAGGTGAAAAATATTAATTATCTTTAAAACTATTTATATTTGAATAATATCCTTTTGGATATAATTCCTAGGCTATCTCCTTTGTTGAGTTATATTTATTTAATATTATTCCAACCGGGCGTTCTCCGGTAATTAATAATTTAATTTTCAGTAAATGCATACTTTTAAAGTCCGTCATACATTCCTATACAGCTATTTCCTCATTCTTTAGTAATATTGTCTGGCTTCAACCGTAATTCACATTTCCTGTCCTTACTTCAAAGAAAGACCCGCCGAGCCGACCTTGCACTGTGTGTGTGGGTGTCGCGTGGGCGTGTCGCGCTACCACCAAGCAAGTGTTTACCAAATCTCGCTACATATGGTGCGGAATGCTGGAGAATTACAGAGAACCAAATATCGAAATTGTCCTCTTTTCACACAACATACCTAAGAAAAATTCACCGATTCTTTTGGCCGAATACCATCACCAACCAAGATCTGCTTACTCGGAGCAAGCAAGAGGAGTGCACACCATCATAGCTGGCAGACGCTGGAACTGGGTTGGCCATGTCCTCAGAAGGGACCCCGATGCCATCACAAGAACAGCTATGATTTGGACCCCTGCAAGAAAACGAAAGAGAGGTTGACCAAAAACAACGTGGCAGAAGGCTGTGGAGGCTGAGATGCAAAGAATGAACTAGAGTTGGGGCACTAAACGAAAGATGGCAACCGATCGAGCAGATTGGAATCAATTTGTTGTTGCCCTACAAGACGCCACAACGCGTGATGGCCACTGGCTGCTTTGGCGATCGGCGGCTAAGGATCAAAGAAGAAGAAGTACTTAAGCAACAAAGGTGAACTGGACAAAGCAGCCTCCTATAGTGTATCTGTCAGAATAGGTTATACGTATATAATGCTATACAGAACGCACACAGAGTACACCAGGCTACTTGTGCTGCGTGTACAAACTCTCTACTGGCACTATGGGTTTAAGGCACACTCACACTAGATTCTTAGCTCGCTGTCTCAAAGGGACGACCACAGTACACAGTAGCTGACATGAGTAATACAATAACACCCAAATCAGGTATGATCCTTTTAATATATAATGTGCACACACAGTAGCCATACACAGCTAGCAATAACACGAAATGCAATACACAATGTAATGAAAATGCCAACTTACTTGCCATAATCAATAGCTCAACATAATAGCGAAATAGTCACCGACATAATCTAACCAGCGACTACACACTGACTATCGCTCACAGGCGACGTCCAATACTGAAACAAGGTAATACGTAATTGCAAAATTCAACCGTAAATAATATCCAGGAAAGAACCACTAAAAATCGCATCACCATCCTAGTAATCTATCAATAATCCTGAACACCTGAAACAATCGGCAAGCAAAGAACAAGAATGGCATTCATGTAATCCCAGCAAAACCGCTGACAAACGGAACAAGCGTCCGAACAGGACCGCTGACATCTCCTATACTAAATCGCGCCAAAATTTCTACATCCTCTTCTTCCCCGACTCGCAACAGGTTTTCTATTCTACGCTGTTGCCACTCTACAGCGTAACCAACTAAATATATTTCGGCGAATATCTCTACTGTGACAGTATCGTGCCAGTGAATAAAGTCTTCTATTAATTAAACCCATTGCTTTACATGCTGTATGAAATGTAGGATGTCGGACACGCTCACGTGCTTTGCGTCGTCGTCCGTCACGGCCTCGATCAATTTATTTATGTTCACTCCGTGATTACTCCTGATTTATAAATCACAGGTAAATAGTGTAAAGGAATTCTTTCATTAGTTAAAGCTCTTGCCAAAGATGTAATTTATTTTCGTACATCTTTAGGGTTTACGACGACATTCAACAGCAAACTGAACGTTATAAATTTCGTCAAAAATGAAAAAAATAAAAATGCTTATTGTGAGTTATCTATTTATCTTGGATATATGTCATGACGGACTTTTTAGTAGAACCTTTAAACCCTAAAAGTCCATCTTACATTGTTTCGATATAGCTCTTAAAGTCTAACCGCCTTATCGAACTTAAAGTGTCGCACGCACGATTTTTTTCACATATATATATATATATATATATATATATATATATATATATATATATATATATATATATATATATATATATATATATATATATATATATATATATATATCTTTAAAACTTTATAGATAGACATTCCGTGTACGCTGGAGAAAACCGCATCAAAATCGGTTCAGCCGTTCTCGAGTTTTAAGGTAACAGACAGACAGACAGACTTTGCCTTATACGAGGGGCGTTCAGAAAGTAATGCACCACATCGTTTTTCTCAGGAGATGTTTATTCAAAAAGCATGAAATTTATACACAATATACATGGATATGTCATGTAAACCTCGGTATTATTCAACATAATCCCCATCAACTTGTACGGCTTTATGCCAGCGCGAAACAAGTGCATGTATTCCTAGCCCGTACCAGATTTTGTCTTGATCATGTAGCCATTTCTTCGCTGCATGCATCACTCCTTCATCATCTTCAAACCTTGTCCCACGGAGTGCATCTTTAAGTGGACCAAATAGATGAAAATCAGAGGGTGCCAAATCGGGACTATAGGGTACAGTCCAACCCAATTTGGTGATTGCTTCCCGTGTTGCCAGACTTGTGTGAGGGCGCGCATTGTCGTGAAGGAGAAGCAGGTCTGCTGGATTCTTGTGCGGCCGAACTCTGCGAAAACGTTGATTGAGTTTTTTCAATGTCTTAATGTAAGCTTGCGAATTGGTTGTCTCTCCTCTTGGCATAACGTCCACAATAATCACACCTTCAATGTCCCAAAAGACAGTGATCATGACTTTTCCAGCTGAAGGAATTGTCTTGAATTTCTTTCTTCTTGGTGATTGCGGATGATGCCACTCCATTGACTGTCTGTTTGTCTCAGGTTCAAAATGATGTGCCCAGGTTTCGTCACCTGTAACGATCTTAGCCAAAACGTTCTCTCCATCAGCATTGAAAAGCTCCAACAATTCAGAAGAAATTGCTTTCCTTTGCAATCGGTGGTCATTTGTGAGACTTTGAGGAACCCATCTTGCGCAAACCTTGGAAAATCCGACAGTTTTTATAACTGCATTTGCACTACCAATGCTGACTGACAGCTGTAAGGCCAATTGTTGAGTAGTGATTCGCTTATCAGTAAGAATAATGCCCTCAGCGCATTTCAACATTTCTGCGTTGGTGGCTGTGGCAGGACGTCCACAGCGCGGCGGATCAAGCAGCTCCGTATCTCTACTTCCGGATTCTTTGATTCTCTGAACCCACCGACTGACTGTACTCCTGTCGACTGCAAAACTTCCATACACATCACATAGACGCTTGTGAATATTCACAACAGTTTCCTTCTCTACAACGAGAAATTCTATCACAATTCGCTTTTTATAACGCAAGTTGCTAACACGCTCCATTTCAACGGTTTAGGGCAGCCGTAATATTTGGCCGGTTGCGGTTAAATTTGGTGCACACAATTGGCACATGCCATATTTGAAATGTGCAACATTCCATGCTTCTATCTTCATTATTAGCTGAGAAAAACGACGTGGAGCATTACTTTCTGAACGCCCCTCGTATATATATATATATATATATATATATATGGCTGCACCTAAACGAATAAGATAATCTGCCTGTATAAGGCCTAGTCACCATAATGAACTGTGTCCCCAGTACTATACTGTTGAGCGTAATCTAGAACGCGTACGGCTGAGAATCAGTTCATCATTGCCAGTACACCAAAACATATTTGAAACATTGAATGTGGTTCTGCGGGTTATAAATTTCGTGATAATATTAGGACCTTTCTATAAAATCATGAAGAACAAAGAAAAAAAAATATTTTACAGCCAAACATAAGCCGGCATAAGTTGGTGTTGTAACAGTAACGACTTAAATGTCTCATATCTTTCTATAGGTGCACTGGTCGTTGACACGTTTGTCTGCGATATTATGTGAAACGGTCTGTTTCATAAATTGAGTTACAACCCTTGTCAGCGCTAGCGACACTAAATTTGTGTGATGATGATGTATTGATTCAAAATGTTTAAACATTATCATAGAGAGATCGCAGAGCAGATAAGATTTGACAGCTCCAAGGTATGCATCATGGAAAGACTCTTTTTAATTGTTTTATAAAGCACATGTTAATCCAAGTATTATATTTAAATAAAAACCGTAGCGGTAAACGTTTGGAGATGTTTGTAAATACTTGACCTATGTGTGAGTATTGATCATTATTGTAAATTTTGGAGATGTTTGTGAATACTTGATCTTGTCTGTAAGTATTGACCATCATTGTACACGTTTGGAGATGTTTGTAAATACTTGATCTTGTGTGTGAGTAATGATCATTATTGTAAACGTTTGGAGATTGTAGCGAGATCTGTGAGATAATCGCTAAATTCATTAAGATTTTAGTCGTATGATAATAAATAAACCCGCCCGTGGGTGCTTGCCTATCGTCGTCTTCTACTCCAGTATAGCGCTGCCTTTGGTGCAGTGGAAATGCTTATAAAATGAAAACCGTAAAAGCCTACACGATTTCCTAGTTTAATCATTGATACTTTATTTTTAACATTTTGCTCGATCTGCTGCACAAAACTGCGGCAAGACTTATAATTAACGATGTGCCTGAACTGTGACACCAAACTGCCGTCTGAATTAACGTAATATTTTTACTTTAACGCTACTAATAGTAGTAACTCGGACATTTTCCAGTAGTGTAAGAACGAAACGGCAGTAATAATTAACGCAAATACTACCAACCGCCTTGCCAAACCCCTCTTCGCTCGACACGCCGTTCCATGCATATAGACACGCTGTGGGCAAAGCCAGCAGATATAAACACACAGACAGTTTAAATGCTCGCCGCGTAGTGTATTTCTGACGTCACCCAAACTAATTGGTTATTTGAAGGGGAAAAAATGATAGAGAAGGAGGGGGAAAGATGGCTGACTTATGGAAAAGTTAAATATTGACGATTAATGGTGACAAAACTGAAAATCTAAACGACAAATAATATAACCATAAAAATCATATAAAAAGATAGCTTAGGGTCCCCTATGCAATAATATGCTTTAATATACATAGTAGCCCAATTATTAGCCAAGATATTGAAATAATACTATATTTCTAGAAACGCTAAGACGAACAGACTGTTGTTCTTGCTCATTTATCCATAACGTTAGTGGGGACGCAAGTTTAAAAAAAGAGGCAGTAGAGTGATTCAAATCCGATTGGTTGGTAGAAGAGTATAGGAAGGAGGATATTGGTTAGGCAAAAAGTTAAATATATTTTGAAGACTCACTCCTAGAAGTTTGGAGTTTTTTTTTTTTTAAATTTGAATTGAAAAAGCTAGACCCTCGATCTGATTGGGCCAGTCTAGTATATTGGCAAAAAGCTTTCAAAGGCTTGTCGCCAGTTGAAAATTATTGTGTGTAAGCAAGCTTCGTTGTTACCAGCAGTGCTAAGAGTGAAATAAAATAAAAAAAACCTTGGCAGTCTGAACCGGGGCAAAGCTGAACTTATGCTAATGCCAGTCAACGTATGTTTGTGATATTTCTTTGAACTGTGGTAAGAACGAATTTATTAATCTTGATATTACAATAAAATGTGGTGTATGAGATACTGCTTATTGGGAAGGCTTTACGACTAAGTACAGAGGTCCCCAGCAGACTTATGCAGGGCCTGTGGTGTTGCACACAAGCAGTAAAATTGATATATGTTGTATAATTTAAAATGATTTCCACAGTTGCCAGTGGGAAGGCTAACCCACATTATTATATGGGAGAGAATCATTGTTGCAGTGTCAGAGGCGTTGTAACCATTAGGGAAAAGAATAGGAGCACTGGTATGAGTGTTATCTCAGACGAAAATGGTTTAAATGGATTGGTCAGAAAGATCTGACCCTTTTCTTTTATTGAAGTATGCCATGTATTGTTTGTGGAATAATATTGTAGATAAGTTATTAAGAATCATAACCTTGTTTCATGGTTTTTTGTTCTGGTACTAAGTTAGTGCCAGAACCCTGGTGACTTTACGAGTGAGAGAAGAAAGAAAGTGAAATTTGGTTGGACTAAGAGGTCTACTATACTACCCTACACCAGGAACTGTGTCAGCTTGGTCGTTCGAGTGAACTATATCAGAATGTCAGCATCATATCTTCTATCAAGATAAGTGCCTATGTGTTGGCACTAAATAGTTCATCCACGTACTGACTTTATTAAAAGAAACATAAAATTATTTGATTGTTCATTAAATATTCCACAAGATACTACTAAAAGAAAAGAGGGATGATGACAACACCCCAACTATACCATTAGTTACCAGTGTTACTTAGTAGTAGAGAAATATCTATATATAATTAGCTTGTAATAGTTATTTCTATGGACAGAAGATCCATTGTGGTATTTGATTTGATGTAAATAAATCCATAAAATTATATTTTGTTGTTGGTCCTGACTCAGAAAATTCTGAATCAGGCCAAATAAAGTTGTAAAATAGCCATTACTCAAAATTCAGCTACAGACTTCTATAAGATATATACTAGAGTGGTAGTCTGTTTGTGATTGTTGTATTGACCCAGTCCTATATATGTGTTAGAATTTAAATGTGTTTGCATTAATTTTACTTACACTACATCATACATTCATAACCCTAGACATTTAGACGAAGTTATCATACATACTAGTCAAGAATATGTCTGATTGAGGTCATAAGGTGGTAGGAGAAAGGTACTTTGATAAACTCAACCCAAAATTTGTTATAATCAGGGACCTTCACAGCTGACCTCATTCAGTACAATAGAAATATTAAATAATAACATCTGTAACACCAAATCCACCACAGAAATGTTTGTAAATACTTGACCTTGTGTGTGAATATTGATCATCATTGTAAACGACTGAAGATGTTTGTAAATACTTGACCTTGTGTGTGAATATTGATCATCATTATAAAAGTTTGGAGATGTTTGTAAATACTTGACCTTGTGTGTTAATATTGACCATCATTGTAAACGTTTGGAGATGTTTGTAAATACTTGTCCTTGTGTGTAAATATTGACCATCATTGTAAACGTTTGGAGATGTTTGTAAATACTTGCCCTTGTGTGTGTGTATTGATCATTATTGACTTAGTGGTTCATGGAATCATCACGTTGCCTGAGGGAGACTGAGTACCTATGGGTTTTCCCGGAGTGCGGTGGTGTCGATACTGTGCAACAACAACAAAAACATCCAAAAATAAACTTAGACAATGACCTTAGTCATGTTTATCTATAACGACTGTTCTTCCACCTTTGTAATATTTATGTCCATGCGTATAAATAAGAGCGCATGTCGTAAACATATTTGTCTGGGACGTCTTTTGTTGTTTTTATTTTTATGTACATTGTGTTCGTGATTTTATAACCCATAAAAGCCAGATCCAAACCTCAGAAATGAGATATCTGAGGAAGGTGGTTGAAGCAACAAACAGAGACATGGTCCGCAACCAGACGATACATCAAGGCCTAAAGATCCACCCCCTGCTGACCTAAGTAGAACAGTCCCAACTAAGATGGTTTGGCCATGTCTGCAAAATGGGAGAAGATCGGCTACCACGACAAGCATGGGAAACAGACCCCGAAGACGACCCAGAGTCCGCTGGGAGGACAACATTAGACAATCTTTGAAGGACAGAGGGCTAGAATGGAACCAGGCCAGGAGGAAGACAGTCGATAGTCTGGCGCTCTCTCTTCCAAACCTCTACACCTCACGATAGAAGGGGAACGACTAAGTAAGTACGTAAGTGTTCATGATTTGATGAAGAGCGCTCTTTAGCGCTGACGACACATTTTGGTGCTCAAAACAACGAATTCATAGAGTTCAAAAAATTATATCATTAGCATTGAGACTGACCCGTGTGTTACCGGGGCCCGAAAGGGGAGCAAAGAATAGTAACACTGTCCCCTACCAAGCATGTCGTAAAAAGCGACTAAGGAGGGTTGGGCATGGGGCCGGTTACACCATCCTGTAAAAAAATTTAAACCACAAAAAACTTCAACAAATATGGACAAGTCAAATAAAGAAAATAAAACACAGCCATCCAAGACAGGGGAAGGTCCTCTTGCGGGGAGGCGTATGATGCAACACAGAGAAAGCCGAAAGGAGTCTGTGTTGCTGACTAACCTTCTTTCTTCTAGGAGAACTTCCAGATTTGGCACCTGGAATGTTCGGACATTAAACGAACAAGGGAAAGTGGCGCAAGTAGCAGCAGAAATGAGGGAATACAAAATTGAGGTTCTGGGAATGTGTGAAACAAAGTGGAAGGGGGTAGACAGGAAGAAACTCATCACAGGTGAATTGGTACTGTCCTCAGGACATGAAGACGAAAGTTCACACCACAGTGAAGGGGTAGCTCTTATGTTATCTAAAGAAGCACAGAAAGCACTAATTGAATGGGAAGCTGTTGGACCCAGAATAATAACAGCTTCTTTCAAAACAGCTAAAAAGAAAATTCATGTAAATGTCATCCAATGTTATGCACCAACTAATGACAAAGAAGAATCTATGAAAGAAGCATTTTATACTAAACTACAGGAAATTATGGATAAAGTAAAAAGAAGAGACATCACAATTTTGATGGGTGACATGAATGCAAAGATAGGTACAGTCAACACTGGATTTGAAGAAGTCATGGGAAAACATGGGCAAGGAGTAATGAATGAAAATGGAGAGCTATTCGCAAACTTCTGTGCTTCATATCAACTGGCTATAGGAGGAAGCATGTTTCCACATAAGAGAATACACAAGGCAACATGGATATCACCAGACCATAGAACAGAAAATCAGATTGATCATATATGCATAAACAAGAAGTTTAGATCATCATTGCAGGATGCAAAGGTATATAGAGGAGCAGATGTGGCATCAGATCACAATCTTCTGATAGCCAAAGTAAAAATGAAACTCAAGAGATATGCAACAATGCAAAATTATAGACAACAGTTTAATGTAGGGCAGCTAAGAAATCAAGAAACAAGAGACAAATTTGCGGTCACAGTATCCAACAAATTCCAAGTGCTCCAACAGCTGGAAGATGTAGAGAATACAGAAGACTATTGGCAGCAGGTCAAAACAGTATGGAAGGAGACATGTGAAGAAATACTGGGGAAAAGGGAAAGACAACAAAAAGCATGGATAACAACAGAAACCATCAATAAGATAAAAGACAGAAAAAACAAGAAAGCAGAGTTAAACACAAGCAAAACTAGAAGCTCCAAAGCCAAGGCTCAAGAAGTGTACACAGAAGCAAACAAAGAAGTAAAAAGAAGTATCAAAAGAGACAAGAGGAAGTATATTGAGGAGTTGGCAAGAGAGGCAGAAGATGCTGCAGCCAAAGGAAATATGAGAGAACTGTATAGCAGCACAAAGAAGCTAACAGGGAAATACAAGCAAACAAGTTGCCTCATAAAAGACAAGAATGGGAAACTGCTCAGCAATATACAAGAGCAAATGAAGAGGTGGACAGAATATTTTGGGGACCTTCTCAATAGACCAGCTCCACAAAACCCGCCGGACATCCAGCCAGCAGAAGAAGAGCTACAAATTAACGGTGAAAGACCAACGAAGGAAGAAATAAAGAAAGCCATAAAGCTTCTAAGAGAGGGAAAAGCGTCTGGACCTGATGTCATTTCAGCAGAGGCCTTCAAAGCAGATATCGACACGGCTACAGAGATGTTATATAAATTACTTGGTAAAGTCTGGGAAAAGGAAGAGATACCAGCAGAATGGAAGGAAGGATATCTGGTTAAGTTGCCTAAGAAGGGAAATTTACAAGAGTGCACAAATTATAGAGGAATAATGTTACTATCAGTGCCAGGAAAAGTATTAAACAGGATTAACCTTGAGAGATTAAAAGAGTCCATAGATAAGAAACTGAGAGATGAACAAGCAGGTTTTCGACAAAACAGATCATGTACAGACCAGATAGCCACTTTGAGAATAATAGTTGAACAAAGTCTGGAATGGAATTCACCACTACACATCGGATTTGTGGACTACGAAAAGGCATTTGACAGTGTAGACAGAGAATCACTTTGGAAATTGATGAGGCATTATAGAGTTCCCCTGAAGATCATTAATTTAATAAAGAAAACATATGAAGACATGACATGCAGAGTTCTTCACGAAGGACAGCTTACAGAACCGTTTGGGATAAGAACAGGAGTGCGACAGGGATGCCTCTTGTCTCCATTTCTTTTCTTGCTGGCAATAGATTGGGTTATGAGATCATCGACAACACACAACAGAAATGGAATCCAGTGGACTCTGACTAAGCAGTTGGATGATCTGGATTTTGCTGATGACTTGGCTCTTCTGTCTCATAACCGTAATCAGATGCAGGACAAATTGAAAACACTCGATGAGAGGTTACAGCAATTGGGTCTGAAAATACACAGGGAAAAGACAAAAATAATGAGAATAAATGCAGGTAATGATAACAGGGTTGAACTTGAAGAAACACCAATTCAAGATGTAGAATCATACACATATCTTGGCAGTAATATAGACAAAGTTGGAGGGACAGACAGCGATATCAAAATAAGAATACAAAAGGCAAGAGGAGCTTTCATTGCATTGGGAAATATATGGAGATCAAGAGAAATCGGATCCAACACGAAAATAGGAATCTTCAACTCAAATGTGAAGTCAGTCCTATTGTATGGCTCGGAGATATGGAGAACAACAAAGACAACAACCAAAAAGCTACAGACTTTCATAAATGGGTGCTTGCGTAGAATAGAGGGATTAAAATGGTATGACAAGGTTACCAACGTGGAACTGATGACAAGAACTAGACAAGTGCCAGTGGAACAAGAGATGAGAAGAAGACGATGGCGATGGATAGGACACACACTGAGGAAACCTGTTGATAGCATTACACGGCAGTCCTTGTTCTGGAACCCCCAGGGCAAGAGAGGCAGAGGAAGACCAAGAAGTACATGGAGAAGAGAGTTGGAAACAGAGGTGAAAATGATGAGGAGAACATGGAAAGAACTTGAGATGATGGCACGTGACAGGAGGACTTGGCAGTGTTTGTTGAAGGCCTATGCTCCTTTGGGAGTGGAGGGTTATGAAGATAAAGATGATGAATACACCAGTGCTTATTTCTAAGACTGGGGTATTACTAGTAAGACCAGAACTCTTTACTGGCACCTGGATATCCATCTGCCAACCCTATTCTTACATAATTAAATAATTTTAAATAACCTCCCGCTACAATATATATATATATATATATATATATATATATATTTATATATATATATATATATATATATATATATATATATATATATATATATATATATATATATATATATATGGCTGCACCTAAACGAATAAGATAATCTGCTTGTATAAGGCATAGTCACCATAATGAAAGGTGTCCCCCGTACTATACTGTTGAGCATATTCTAGAACACGTATCGCTGAGAATCAGTTTACCATTGCCAGAACACCACAACATATTTGAAACATTGACTGTGGTTGCTGCGGGTAATAAATTTCGTGGTAATATTAGGACCTTTCTATAAAATCATGAAGAACAAAGAAATAAAAACATATTTTACAGCCAAACATAAGCCGGCATAAGGTGGTGTTGTAACAGTAACGACTTAAATGTCTTATATCTATAGGTGCACTGGTCGTTGACACGTTTGTCTGCGATATTATGTGAAACGGTCTGTTTCATAAATTGAGTTACAACACTTGTCAGCGCCAGCGACACTAACTTTGTGTGATGATGATGTATTAAACATTAGCATAGAGAGATCGCAGAGGAGATAAAATTTGACAGCTCCAAGGTATGCATCATGGGAAGACTCTTTTTAATTGTTTTATAAAGCACAATGTTAATCAAAGTATTATATTTAAATAAAAACAGTAGCGGTAAACGTTTGGAGATGTTTGTAAATACTTGACCTTTGCGTGAGTATTGATCACCATTGTAAATTTTGGAGATGTTTGTAAATAATTGACCTTGTCTGTGAGTATTGACCATCATTATAAACGTTTGGAGATGTTTGTAAATATACTACTCGTCAAAAGTCAAGGGCCACTTAGAAAAACCTTGGTTGAAACCATAAAACAAATCTGATATAAACGTAATTTGTATCAGTCAAAACGGCATTTATTGAATACCAAATTGACATGTCACGTAAAGAAATGGAAACACACATTCAAACGCAATGAAGCTGTGAAGTGTGTCACCCACCTTTTCAAAAGTCACACAATAGATATAGGACAAATAGACAATTTAAAATCGGGTATGACCACCGTTTGCAGCAAGGCATTCAAGACAGCGTAGACGCACAGAGTCCACAAGGGTCCGAAGAGTATCCTGAGGAACAGCTTGCCATTCCTGAAGCAAAAATGCAATCAGCTATGCAACATCCATTGGCAGGGGGGGGGGGGGATTTGTTGACAATCTTCGACCAAGGACATCCCAGAGGTGCTCAATCGGAGAAAGGTCAGGTGAATGAGCTGGCCACGCCATCCTGATGATCCCATGTTGCTGAATAAACTCATTCACCACACGAGCTCGATTGGGTCGGGCGTTATCATCTTTGAGGACGGCATTACCATCTATGGCCTTCAGAGCAGGCTGAACAATTGGTCTCAAGATTTCGTTCTGGTATCTTGGGCCGGTCAAGTTGCCTTGGATGATGCAGACTGGGGTCCTGCCGTGTCTGTAGAAGCCTCCCCAGACCATGACAGAACCCCTACCATAACGATCCACCTCTCGAATTGTGTCATCAGTAAATCGCTCTCCTGGTCGTCTCCAAACTCGAATCTTGCCATCATTGAATGACACAGTGAAGCGAGATTCATCAGTGAAGAGAACTTGACTCCATTGTTGCCTTGTCCATCGGATGTGCTCACGACACCAAGCAACACGGGCTCTGTGATGAGCAGGAGTAAGAGGGATTCTGACTGCAGAACGTTGAGCAGCCAGTCCAAATTCATGTAAACGTCTGCGAATGGTGCTTTGACTGACATTAACGTTTACAGTTTGTCTCAGCTGACAACTTAGAGTGGAACAAGTCACTGTTCGATGGCGCAGGGCTGACAACAAGAGGTACCGGTCATCATGTCTATTGGTGCATCTAGGGTGACCTGGCCGGTGGCGATCCTCCACACTTCCTGTGGCCTGAAATCTCTCCAAAATTCTTTGGATAGTAGAGTGTGACACTGCAAGCCGTCTAGCAACCTCACGGACAGATAAACCACTTTCAACCCACGCTATAGCCCCCATTCTTTGTAAGGTGTCAAGACTTCTTCTCGGTGGCATAGTTTTTGCAAGTGATGAAACTACCCTAAGTCTGCTGATTGTAAATCAAATTAAGAGTGAACTCTGTTCACGAAAAGTCGCCATTGCACGTGGAATGTCAATCATCACGATTACTTCACCTGTTTGGTTGTACGGAAGTTTGAAAGAACAGATTAAAAATGTGAATTTATGGTCAGCAAACCAAATTGCACGTGATCACCATGGTTGTCGGTGAGTTGTTTTTATGCTTAACGTGCATAGGGGACTGTCAGAGGAAGATATTGCACCCATTTTTACTAAAAAACTTTCTTCATTTAATCATTCTATGCGCTTATATAAAGGTGTATTGAAAATAATAGAGTGGCCCTTGACTTTTGACGAGTAGTATACTTGACCTTGAGTGTGAGTATTGATCATTATTTTAAAAGTTTGGAGATGTTTGTAAATACTTGATCTTTTGTGTGAGTATTGATCATCATTGTAAATGTTTGGAGATGTTTGTAAATACTTGACCTTGTGTGTGAATATTGATCATCATTGTAAACGTTTGAAGATGTTTACAACTACTTGACCTTGTGTGTGAATATTGATCATCAATGCAAAAGTTTGGAGATGTTTGTAAATACTTGACCTTGTGTGTGAATATTGAACATCATTGTAAACGTTTGGAGATGTTTGTAAATACTTGACTTTGTGTGTGAGTATTGATCATCATTGTAAACGTTTAGAGATGTTTGTAAATACTTGACCTTGTGTGTAAGTATTGATCATCATTGACTTAGTGATTCATGGAACCATCACGTTGCCTGAGGGAGACTGAGTACCTGTGGGTTTTCCCGGAGTGCAGTGGTGTCGATACTGTGCAACGACAACAAAAACATCCAAAAATAAACTTAGACCATGACCTTTGTCATGTTTATCTATAATGACTGTTCCTCTACCTTTGTAATATTTCTGTCCGTGCGTATAAATAAGAGCGCATGTCGTAAACATATTTGTCTGGGATGTCTTTTGTTGTTTTTATTTTTATATACAGTGTGTTCATGATTTTACAACCTATAAAATCCAGATTCAAACCTCAGAAATGAGGTATCTGAGGAAGGTGGTTGAAGTAACAAGAAGAGACATGGTCCGCAACCAGACGATACATCAAGGCCTAAAATCTCACCCCTTGAAGACCGAAGTAGAACAGTCCCAACTAAGATGGTTTGGCCATGTCTGCAGAATGGGAGAAGATCGGCTACCACGACAAGCATGGGAAACAAAGAGGAGGGATCCAGACCCCCCACGACGACCCAGATTCCGCTGGGAGGACAACATCAGACAATCTTTGAAGGACAGAGGGCTAGAATGGAACCAGGATAGGATAGTCTGGCGCTCTCTCTTCCAAACCTCTACACATCACAGTAGAAGGAGAACGACTAAGTAAGTAAGTAAGTGTTCATGATTTGATGAAGAGCGCTCTTTAGCGCTGACGACACATTTTGGTGCTCAAAACAACGAAATCATCTAGCTCGTATGCGAATGATTAGCATTGAGAGTGACAGACCATATTAGTAGTCAGTTCTTTAAAACTTGTATGTGATAAAAAGTTTAAAAACAATGATTGATAAAATACAATAACAAACATTTAAATATTATAAAATTTATTTGCAGTATAATTTTCATAATGCACGTTGATTGTACTACATTATTTGTTAAATTACCTGGATATATTTAATGTATGAAAGTTAAAGCTTTATTTAATTTAGTATTTGTTTTTTTAATTGTGTTGTTGCCCTTGCAAAAAAAAATAAATGATACTTCCCCTTACAAATTTGTGGTAAGGCGTCAAGAAATCTGGTTTTTTACGTAACCAGTGTTTATGAATGTCTTCGGTTGTTTCTTCTCTCTATTTTGTGTATTTCATCATCAAGCTTTTGTAGTTCAACATGGTTTGTAATTCTGTTCTGTCTCTATCTTGTGTAGTTCATCATCAAACTTTTGTAGTTCTTCAGTTCAACATGGTTTGTAATTCTGTCTTGTCTCTCTGCTAATCGACTCAGTGGCTGTTTTCAGTACCGTTTTGTTTAGGCTTTCAACCATAATTTTTTTTTTCAAACTGATGTGTGCATAAGTGTGTACGTGTCTTAATACTTATACAGAACCTGTATGTCAGCATTAGTGTTGATACCACAGTGACACAATTTTATTTGTGTTAGACAAGACAAAATATACGTAAAAGACTGTTAAGAGTCAGTATGTTGTAAGTTAGAAATGTGACCTTTTTTATATTTCTTTTTTATATTTATGGTCAAAGAAACAATACTGACTGTTTACTTTGTGATTCAGATTAGATTTAATTGTTATCTACCCTTGACATTATTCAGACGTCCACATAATGATATCTAAGTGGTATACAGATGCCCATATAAGGAGCGCTCTGGTCAGTTTTCTGGGAACGCTATGGAACGATCCTTGGGTAAACGCTACTCAGGGGTTGCGGGTGTCTACGCATGCGCGATTGATTTGCGCGGGTCCGGAAGACGGTTTCTTAAAGGGGAGTCTGGCTGAGCGATTTGAGCGGAGAGGGTGTCCCGCTATTTTTCCTGGCAGTGTAAAAGGGGATCAGAGTTCTGTGTATATTATATATGTTTAAGATTCCCCTGGATTGTGATTCTGGCATAGTTTGGTAAAGCCTAGGAAATGGCCAGTGTTTCTTGTGTGTTTGTTTCCTGGAGTGGAGAGCAGGTAACAATATTTTGAATGAAAAATTAACATTTATTGACCTGAAGAAGCCCGCTGTCTATGCGGCCTATTTTGCCAGAGGTACTTGACCAGTTTGGTCGGAGATGATTATAAAGATTAACATTTTTTTACATAAAGAAGCCCGCTGTCTATGCATCTGATTTTGCCAGAGGTACTTGACCAGTTTTGTCGGAGATGATTGAAGAGATTAACATTTATTTACATAAAGAAGCCCGCTGTCTATGCGGCCTATTTTGCCAGAGGTACTTGACCAGTTTGGTCGGAGATGATTGAAAAGATTAAAATTTATTTACCTAAAGAAGCCCGCTGTCTATGCGGCCTATTTTGCCAGAGGTACTTGACCAGTTTGGTCGGAGATGATTGAAAAGATTAACATTTATTTATCTAAGGAAGCCTGCTGTTTATGCGGCGTGTGTTTTGCTAAAGAGGTGTATTGACGTGTGATTACGTCCTGGACATTGTGTACCTTGTTCAGATGACAGTGTATGTATTGATGTCAGCGTGCTTTGTATCGTCCCATAATAAACCGTTAGAACCGTACCAGCTGTTCCTACTTCACTGACTCCTTCCTATATGTGGTACGAACGGTGTATTGTACTATAACATCACCACCCACACTGCTACATATATAAGAACGTACATCTACACGGGCTACGAGTACTTCTACAGTGGTGGTTTCCTGTCATTTCTTACCTACGCCATTCGCACTACTGGAACCGTGGCTATATTGTGTCAACCAACCATGACTTCATCAAAGTGATGCAATGAAAATAAATAGTACGGAACTGTTCCAGTTATTTTCAACAATCCATGACTTTCACGACATGATATTAGTTACCTAAATCATTTTGAGACGTCACATGTCTTTTCAACTGGTTTTGCTGTTAACCTGAAGTACCTGGCGTTGCCCAGAAGTTCTACACCAGTTTATTTCCAGTCAAGATATAACTGTGTTTGCTGTACTTTATTGTTGCGGTCACGCTGTTTTCATCATTGCTGCTATCTCGAGGCCAGGATTTTTTTGCCAGTTAAGATAAGTGGCTATATGTTTTGTAAACTGTGCCTCTATATGTGTGGTAGTTAAGCCTTCCTCTCTACACATACTATTTATATTCCTTGTTCTATGTTACATGTATATTTGTTTTATATGTCATATATGTGTTTATATTTCAGCGGGTTTGGTTGGGTGGTGACTGTCGTAGAATATCCCACTTTACCGAGGGTCTACGACAGCGTTCTTCAAGGACGTTTGCGAATTTCCCGCAGTGGAAATTGCCAGCGACTTTTTGTTGCTGTCGTTTTTTGTCCACTGGGTTGGTTATTTGTGATATATTTGTTTAGTTGTGACGAGCTGTTCTATGTTGTTTTTGTAATATTTTTTCTCTGTTTTTTTAGTTTTGATTAATTTGTTTGTATTTGTCTGCCTCCCTTTCCTATCGTTTATTTCTTTACACCTTTTCGTTTATACACTGTGTAGTCGATTGTTTTGTTGGTGATTCGCAGCTGTCGTTACATGTTTTGTAAGATTCTACTTTAGTTTTGCTTTAGTGTTTATTTGATTTCTGCGAACGTTGTCGTTTGTCCTTGATACTTTGTCTTTGTCTTTCTAGATGATATTAGTTATTGTTGTTATACACTGTCAATATTGGTATGTACAATAAGTATATAAGTGGTAAATTATATTATTGATAACCAAGGTATTGATACAAGTTCTTGGGCAAAGACTTGTCACCCACTGAGTTGGGATAAAGTGAGTTTCTCAGATAATAATTATTGCACAGGGTATTGATCTCATAATTAGACATAATGTCTACATTGGATTACTTTATTGAGCAAGGGAGAGCCCTTGGCGAAACTGGAGATAAATTAAAAGAATTTGCACTTGCGGAATATGCCAAGGCGCAGAAAGCTGAAGAAAAGAAACAGAAAATGGAAGAGAAAAGAATTCAAATGCAGATGGAAGCAGATGAGAGAAAATTCCAGATGGAGATGGAAAAACAGAAGTTGGAAGCTGAAGAGAGAAAACAGAACCTAGTAGCTGAAGAAAGAAATGAAAAAGAGAAAATGTTACATGACGAAAGAGTCTTAGCAATGGAGCTGGAGAAAATAAAAGTGGTAAATTCTAGTAATACACAAAATGGTACAAGCAATCAAACAACTTCTGACAAGGCAAATATTAAGACTTATGATGTTAAGTTACCTGCTTTCAATCCTACTCGAGATGATATTGCATTCTATCTAGATAGATTTCAGTTGGCATGCGACTCCCATAAGATAGACAAGTCGCAATATTGTGATTAACTTGGTAGGTTACTTACAGGTGATGCTCAAAAGGTTATGGTGCCGGTGGAAGACAAAAATAACAATGAGGTTGTCAGAGCGGCCCTGTTACAAAAATACCAACTGGATGAAGAAGGTTATCGCCTACGCTTTAAGTCTCTGTTGCCAGAGACAGGGAAATATTTTTCAGACTTTATATCAGAAATTCGCCTGACTTTTAATCGTTGGGTGGAATTGTCTAAAACTGAACACACATATGAGGCAATTGTCGACTTACTGCTTCGTGACAAAATTATGTCATCTGTAAGTAAAAACTTTCTTTCCTTTCTACATGAGCGAAAACCTCCAAATATAAAAGATATGGAACAATACTGCCATCAATATGTCACGGCACATCCTAATGAAACGTTTAGCAACTCTAAAGTCGAAGAAGGTTTACCCGTTGCTTCAGCAACACCATGTGGTCCTAATTTTCGTCGTAAATTTCAAAGGCCTCAGCGCAATTTTGATAAAAGGAATAATCGTGGTTTTGGACAGAACCAAGGGGGTCCATCACGTAATAACTCTTCTTCAGGGAACTGGAGACAATTTAATAATCCTCAACATTTTGGTCATAACAATTATAGGAACTTTAGAAGAGGTTACCACAATAGAGGTTATCAAACCAATAATAACTTCTCAGGTAGACTACAACCCCATCTAATAGAAAATTTGATCAAAGGGGAAATGACAATCGCAATTGGGGTTTTAATCGGAACAATAATTTCAATACAGGAAATAACAATGCTTTCAACAGAAATAATAGCCGCAATAGATCGCAGAATGATAATAATAGATCGTACCAACAGGCTAATTCTGCTCAACACCAGCCCCAGGAGGTTAATAATCAAGGTAACAATAATAGTGTCAATAATGCTAGTGCTTGCTGTGCTTTCGATTTTGAGAGGGCATCTCAATGCCCGCAATGCAAAACTTTGTTCCAACCTACTACTATATCTACGTTGAGTTGCGGTCATCCTCTACCCGCTCTTCCTGCCGCAGCTGCGCATGACGGAAAGGGTCTCTTATTCTACATAAGGGTTTAGTGAATAATAAGCCAGTCTCAGTTCTTTTTAATTCTGAATGTACATAGGTCGGGGTCAAACAGCCCCTCATAGATTCTTCTTGTGTCACGGGGAATGTTGTGAAAAGTGTGACATTTGGCGGGACACTTGAAAAGTATCCGATTGCTATCATCCCCATAGCTACTCCCTTTTTTACGGGAGATGTCCAAGCATGTTTGCTCCCGAATCCTGTTGCGGACCTTATCATCGGACGTATACACGGAATTAGGGAGTGCACCCCTCAACAAATTGCTACCTGGGAGGAGCAAAACATTCAGGCTGCTTATGCAGTCACCACAAGAGCTCAAGCTCAAAATATTTCTCAGACTCCATCTACAGAAATTAATAAAGTGCATGACCAAGATGATCAATCAGTGATTTTCCGAGAGTATTTTATAAAACACCAACAAAAGGAAACTTCTTTGCAAAAATTCTTCCGCCTTGTTGAAAATGATAATCCAAACCATAACACAAATTGCAAATCTTGGATCTCGATAAAGAATGGAGTATTAGTTCGTATGATACGAGATTCGACTTCGTTTATACATTCGCAAATCCTAGTACCCAAGGTTATGAGAGTTCGAATTCTACAACATGCCCACGACTCTCAGTGTGCAGGACATATGGGATTTTCCCGTACTAAATCAAGGGTTCTTGCTTCCTTCATTTTGCCCTCGCGTAAATAAAGATATACGTATCTATTGTCACTCCTGCAGAATATGCCAGGAGGTTAAGGCACGAGGTCCACGCCATGCAGCACTTATCCAGGCTGCGAATATTCCATTCCGTCCTTTTTAGAAGATGGCTATAGACATTATTGGTCCTTTTAAAACTAAGTCTGCCAGAGGACACCAATTTATCCTAACATGCATTGACATGTGTACCCGTTGGCCAGAGGGTATACCTCTCAAGAGCATTTCTACTGCTGATATGGCAGACGCTCTTTGGATACTATTCTCACGTTTAGGATTTCCCCAAGAAATCTTATCAGATCATGGCACACAATTGATTTCAGACATTATGTCGCAGGTGATGTCTACACTCTGTATTGACAGGTTGTTAAGCAGTATCTATCATCCTATGTCTAACGGGTTACTCGAACGTCTAAATAGAATGCTCAAGAATTTACTAGGAAAGATAACTGAGGACCATCCTCAGAATTGGGATAGGGTTTTACCCGCTGCTCTTTTCACGTATAGAAAAGTCCCTAATGAGCACACCGGGTTTTCTCCCTTCCAGATTATCTTTGGTGCGCAACCGCGCGGTCCCATGTCATTGTTGCATGACCTTATAACTGCTGAGGATATCAGCGATGAAACTCAATCCTCCTATGAATATGTAATTGCCTTAAGGCAGAAAATTATTGAAGGATGTAGGTTAGCTACCTCTGCATCTGAGTCTGCTAAGCAGAAGGAAAGGAATTTCGCAAATAAAAATAGATGTCTACGTCAACTCTTTCCTGGAGACAAAGTACTAGTATTACTTCCTTGTAGGGACAATAGACTTCTTATTTCATGGACAGGTCCTTACACTGACATCTCTAGAATTTCTGATGTCGACTATGTCGTCGATGTGGACAGAAAACATAAAACTTTTGATATCAATATGTTGACAGAATTTCATGAACGACCACATTACCTACAACCTATTTATGAAGCGTCGGACGATTCGCTAGTCCCGCATCATGGTCATTTCACATCTCTGTCGGTCATTCAGGAGGAAGAGTCTTCTTTCTCAGACGTGAATCTTCCTCTCTCCGTAATGCCACTGCATTCAACAGAATCATTGGAAAACGTGACTGTTTCTTCAGAATTATCTACTGAGGAACAGCAAAAGGTCTCTTCTCTATTACAAAATTTTCAGGACGTTCTTGCTGACATTCCGGGTCAAACAACAATTATTAAGCATGACATAATACTCACAGATTATAACCCTATCAGAGTCCGACCTTATGCTATTCAATTGCACTTTCAAGCACAAGTCGAGAAAGAATTGGATGAAGTGATTCAATTAAAAATAATCGAACCATCTACTTCGGTATATTCTTCGTCTATGGTTATTGTCAGAAAAAAAGACAAAAACATACGTCTTTGCGTCGACTACCGCAAACTAAACCAGGTGACGAAATTCGATGCTGAACCTATGCCCTTGTTAGATGAGCTGCTCACTAAGCTTTCTAATTCTAAGTTCTTTACCAAACTCGATTTGTCTAAAGGTTACTGGCACGTTCCTCTCACTGAACGCGCCAAACCTCTTACTGCTTTCTCAACACCTACGGGTTTGTTCCAATGGAACTTCATGCCTTTCGGCCCCATGAATGCCCCAGCTACTTTTGTACGCATGATGCGTAGTATCCTTTCTCATCGTTCAGATGTCATTGCGTACTTGGACGACATTTGTCTTTTTAGTGAGTCCTGGGAAGATCACTTTCAATGTCTTGTCCACCTTTTGTCTATTCTTCGTTCTCGTAATTTGACCGTCTAAAGCCTATGTTGGGTTTAGTGAAATTTTCATTTCTAGGTCACCGTGTTGGTCATGGTCTCTTGCGGACAGAGCACAACAACATTTCTAAAATTCTCAACATCACAACTCCTAACGCGAAGAAGCAAGTCCGTAGTCTCTTATGCTTAATACAATTTTATGGAAGATTTATTCCAAATCTTTCATCTATCACAGCACTTCTCTCAAACCTATTGAAGAAAGGGTCACCTAATGTGGTATATTGGTCCCAAGAATGCCAATCCTCATTGGACGAGATTAAGACTCTATTTTCATCTTACCCTATCTTAAGACTACCCACTGCACGCAAGACTTTTGTTCTTCGCAGTGACGCCTCATCCGTAGAAATCGGGGCCGCATTAATGCAAGAGTATTCTGAAACTCTGCATCCGGTAATGTATATTTCTAGAAAACTGAATGCGGCAGAACGGAATTACTCTGTTCTAGACCGAGAATTATTAGCTATGGTTTGGGCGATTCTCAAACTTCCGAGATACCTTCTTGGCGCGCATTTCATAGTGGAAACCGATTAAAAAGCCCTCACAGCTATTCAGAGTAAGGACTTGAAGAGCTCAAGATCCACTCGATATGCTATTGCTCTTCAACCTTTTCACTTCTCGGTACGAGCTATCCGTGGTTCTAATAATGTGATGGCAGACATACTGTCTCGATGTTCACATGATTCTACTTGACTCTTATGTCGTAGATTTTTTTATAGAGGTCGAGGTTTATTATATACCCATGACACTCTCATACATTAACATTCCATTAGTACATGTGCTTGACCTTATTTAAATTCATGATTGTAAATTGATTGATTTACTTTCTCTGTTACCGTCCCTGGTGTAACGGAGGAAGGTTTGATTGTCGCCATATAGGGGCCGGTGGTTTACATGGCCACATTTATAGATAGAAATGTAGTAGTGACTATTGTATATTTTATAGTCCTACGATTATCAAACAGAGATTCTCATTTGTATTGTTTCACAGCGTAAACTTGTTGATGTGACTTGACGCTGCTATATGGCGTGTCTTAGCAGTTTTCCTGTTATTTCAACATTTGACGTCTCTGCTTATCATTTGGCGTTGGACGCTTATTGGATGTCTGTGGTACCCTCTTTAGTACAGAATATTCTGAAACTTCTGAAGACATCCTGTAGTTCTACTTGTTTGTTAATATGGTTGCACATTAGTATACGATATTATGTTAGAAGATATTACATTTTGTTATCATATAACATTTTACTGATAAGGTGTTGGTGTCACTATACAGTTGGATATTTATGTTAAAAGGATAAGATGGTAATGACACCTTTATTTTTGTAATTTTGCAATATGAGACTAGTTAATATTGTATTTTTTGGTAGGATATATAAGGTCATATGTATGTATTTCTTTTCTACCTTTATAATATACCCAGCACTTTATTGTGCGATTGTGAGAACATAGTTCTCTAACGTTGTGAGATAATTTATTGTTCTCACCCGTCGTTACATTATGCGTCAGTATATGGCATTATATATTTTGATGCCCTTTGTTAACACATCATTGTTTGCGTTATGAGCTTCTTGTATCATGCTCATGATTATTTTTGGGGTGGATGTAAATTTAGATTGTCATGTACGTTGTTATATTATTATGGTATTCATTTATATTATGCATTTGATCACCATGTCTTAATTTTGTCTTCTTCATGCTAAGGCATTGCTTCCTTCCATCTTTTCTCTTTCCTTTGGTATCCCTATCTGGTCTCTGTTCTTTTGTCTCTAATCTTCTTTTCTTGTGTTATCTTGTCGTCCTATTCTGCATTCCTTTTGTTTTTATGATTTTTTGTAGACCCTACTTAAGTCTAGATGTTTGTATACTACCGCCTTAATTCTTTTATTTTTCGATGTAATTTCTTTTCCCCAAAAAAATGATGTTATCATTTTTTCCCCGGGGGGGGGGGGGGGGGGGGGGGGGGGGTGCGGTAAACTGTTAAGAGTCAGTATGTTGTAAGTTAGGAATGTGACCTTTTTTATATTTTTTTTATATTTATGGTCAAAGGGACATTACTGACTGTTTACTTTGTGGTTCAGATTAGATTTAATTGTTATCTTCCCTTGAAATTATTCAGATGTCCACATAAGGATATCTAAGTGGTATACAGATGCCCATATAAGGAGCGCTCTGGTCAGTTTTCTGGGAACGCTCTGGAATGATCCTTGGGTAAACGCTACTCAGGGCTTGCGGGTGTCTACGCATGCGCGATTGATTTGCGCGGGTCCGGAAGACGGTTTTTAAAGGGGAGTCTGGATGAGCGATTTGAGCGGAGAGGGTGTCCCGTCATGTTTCATGGCAGTGTAAAAGGGGATCAGAGTTCTGTGTATATTATATATGTTTAAGATTCCCCTGGATTGGGATTCTGGCATAGTTCGGTAAAGCCTAGGAAATGGCCAGTGTTTCTTGTGTGTTTGTTTCCTGGAGTGGAGAGCAGGTAACATTATTTTGATTGAAAAGATTAACATTTATTTACATAAAGAAGTCCGCTGTCTATGCGGCCTATTTTGCCAGAGGTACTTGACCAGTTTGGTCGGAGATTATTGAAAAGGTTAACATTTATTTACCTAAGGAAGCCTGCTGTTTTTGCGGCGTGTGTTTTGCTAAAGAGGTGTATGGACGTGTGATTACGTCCATGACTTTGTGTACCTTGTTCAGATGGCAGTGTATGTATTGATGTCAGCGTGCTTTGTATCGTCCTATAATAAACCGTTAGAACCGTACCAGCTGTTCCTACTTCACTGACTCCTTCCTATATGTGGTACGAACGGTGTATTGTACTATAACATCACCACCCACACTGCTACATATATAAGAACGTACATCTACACGGGCTACGAGTACTTCTACAAAGACATAACAGAATAAACACAGACATTTTTCTCTTTCTTTCTTAATCGGAACATCGTGTACCCCGTACATACAATCAAAATGTTTGACAAACAGGTGATCAGCTCATTGTGTAACCATGGAAATCAAGAAGTTGAAAGATGGAAATTATAAATTCGAAAAAAAAATTATTAAACTTTGTTGAGAAATGGTCTTATATCTTTCATAATAATGGACCCCGTGACTGATGTAACTAATATTACACGTGACCTGACTTGACATGTCCCATAACTCTTGAGCATCACAGACGATGAGCGCGTGCCAAGTGGTCGCTACTTTTATATTTTCAGTGTTAGTCTGTTTAATTCCGTCACAAGTACACATGTCCATTAATCGTTTTTGTCAATTTATTTCTCTTTCTATTTGACCTATCTTATATAACTTAGTACTATGCTGCAAAGAAACATATTTGGTATCCTATGTGATTTTGATATGCGGCCATTTTACATGTCAGTTTCGTCTCTTTATTGTTGTCAGGCTGTCTTCACGTGGTCTTATAGCACTTCTGTGTGTTTTTGTTAGATATTGTTAATAACTGTTGTTGTTGTTGTTGGCTTTTGGTCTTTATTCACAGCCGTAACTCAATTGTGGTTCCAGTGTACTTCTCGGGCAATGGGACTTCATACTTTCTAGAGAGAAATTCTACCTCTTATCTACCACTATCACCACACCAGAAAAACATTTCGCTACAAGAGAGATAGTTGTGGTTGTTTGAGAGCGAACAACGAATAAGAAGAAATACATCTCTGAATAAGGAAGAGAAATAATCCATACAAATACTCAAACTAGTTAAAGTATTTATAGAAGGGAAATTAACTAAGCCAACTTACTTAAATAGATTAAAAATGCTCGAAATTTTTTTTTTTTTTTTAACACAGACAAGATGTAATTTTTTTATTAGAATTGTAAGCTGCATAGTTTTCCCCAAACAAATAAGACATTTATTTGCTTTTTTAAAAATTTAAATACATCTGTTTCGTTATTCTCACTATAATATATATTTTCTCAGGCATTTTATTATCATTAACCTGTGCGTATTTTACAAAGAAGAAGCCCGTAACGGTAATAGCTCAACAATAACCCTGGAAGTGGTAAATAGGCCAAATCAACTAAGGGTCTTTTATATTTGGACATGCGCCCTAATATAACCATATGCCCGGCACAAGAGATCAATATAGTGACACTTATGTGTCATTAGATCTTTTGTGTGAAAACACAGAGGATCATTGGTGACACTTGTGTGTCATTGGGTCTTTTTGTGTTGGGACATGCGTTTATGTTGGGCGTGTGCCAATGCGACTCATGCGAGTTAATGCGACCTCATGCGAGGAAAAACAAATGCGACCTCATTCGAGGGAAAAAAAAATCAACTTGGTCTCGGCCTTTTGGCTAAGATCAAAGTGTCTTAGCAAGGGTCGGAATCACACACAATTCAAACCTTTCACTAAATAAAGTCAATAGACCTCACTTTGAGACCCAGAAGGGGTATTGAGAAAAAAAAAAAACTCAGATCATCTGCCCATTATAATAACCATGGATGAAAACGTCATTCCAAACCCAGAACCAGAGAAACCGACTTTCAACTACAAAAAAGCAAACTGGGAAGCTTTCCAATCAGAGCTGGAGGTGATGGAATATAAAGACATGGAATCAGATGATATTGACTTGTGGGCAGAAACACTGACCAATGAAATTCTGAAAATAGCAATAAAATATATACCAAATAAAAATATGCCACAGAAACTTTAAATCAATAAATAACATTACTAAGAAAAGAAAAACTCAGTGGAATAAAGAACCAGTTGCCTGGTGGAATAAAAGCTGTGCAGAAATTCATGAGAGAAGAAAAAGGGCCTTACAAAAATATAGAAATAACAGAGCAGAAGAAAACTATGATGAGTATAAACATATTACGAATGAAACTAACAGAATAATATTTAAAGCCAAAGAAACCAACTGGAAGGATTTCTGTCAGTCTCTTAAACCTAGCGCTCAAATTAAAGAAGTATGGAAAAAGCTTAAGGCAATCAAAGGGAACAATAAGAAAACAATAATGCCAACAATCAAACTACCAAAGAGAGCAGAAACAGATAAAGAAAAAGCTAATGCCCTTGCTGAGTATTTCTAGAAAGTCAGTGCAAAAAGTAGTCTTGGACAGGAAGACAATGAGAAAAGAGAAAGGATACAGTTTTCAAAAGAACTACCAGACCAGATAGATGAAACAAACTATTTAGATGCTGATATAACAGAGGAAGAAGTACCTAGTGCAATAAAAGTGAAATCTAATACTGCCTCAGGGCATGATATACTTAGTTATGAAATCCTTAAGAAAGTACCCAAAAACTATAAACATAATAACTTTCCTTTATAACAAAATCTGGAGCTTAGGAAAGATACCAAAAGCATGGAAAGTAGCTAAGATAGTACCCATCCTAAAGTTGGGGCTTCCAAATTAATGTAAACAAAACAGTAGGTATGATATTCAGCAAAGGAAATTTAAAGAAAAATAACAAAATCAATATAACCATTTAAGGACAGAAAATATGTACCTCCTCGACAACAAGATTTCTGGGCATAACTTTAGATAAACAACTAAATTGGAATAAACATATAGACAATTTAGTAGAAAGATGTAGGGGACCCCTAAATATACTAAGGATAGTAAAAGGTAATGGATGAGGGTCCAGCAATAAAATAATGGTTATGTTCTACACGTCTTACATCAGGGGAAAACTGGATTATGCCAGCGTAGTCTATGACTCAGCTGCAGCTTCTAACAAAGCGAAACTAGACAGAATTCAAAATGCAGCCATGAGAACCATTACATGTGCATTTATATCAACACCAACAGAAGCACTAGAAGTAGCTCTTGGCATACCGCCCCTAGGTCTAAGACGGAAAGAACTAAGATTAATTTATTGGAGTAAAGTAGCACAAGAAGTGGCCCACCCAGCACATAAAGCATTCATCAAAAATCAACCAAGTGTATGGGACGTCCCCCTAAATAAAGATAGATGTCCAACAGGGTGGAGAACTATAGAAGATCTAACGCAGTTCAAAGAACTGTCAAACACAATAGAAAATAGTAATAATTATGGAAGCAAAATACCACCCTGGTAACTAAAAACACCAATCATAGACTACTCACTTACTGAAAAGATCAAACAAAACATAGAAGATAAGGATGCCAAAATGATAAGTAGAAAGTTCATAGATCAACTAACTAAACAAAGTCTGGCCGTCTACACTGATGGATCCAAGGGTGATAGTGGGCTACTAAGCGCAGGAGTCATAATACACCATTGGGGAATTAAAAATAGCTACAGTGTAACTGAAGGGGCTTCTATTTCTACCGCAGAGATGATAGCAATTCTAAATAGTTTAGAAATAATCGAAAATAACCCACCATAAGTTGTTACGATATTTACATACTCACTATCATCACTCTAAGCACTGGAATACCCAGGTAAATGTAGCCGGCCAGACATAAAGGAAGAATTCTAGCAATTACTACATCACTAGGGAACAGAGGATGAAGTGTGAGGCTAGTGTGGGTTCCAGCACACATAGGTATACCTGGAAACGAGTTGGCAGACCAGAACGCCAAGAATGGAAGGATAAGTAAAAACAATATAAGAACAAGACTGGGAAGGTCGGAGATAAAGAGCCACGTGAAGCTAACTATAAACGAGGAATGGAAGACAACATGGAAGAACAGTAGAAAAGGCAGACATGCGTTCAAACTGCAGAAAGAACCAACAAGGACATGACACGTCAGAGAAAAACTAAAGGTACCCTCGAACAAAAAGCTGTGGCGTCTCCGTCTCCGTGCAGCATACTTCATGATAGGGGAACCACTTTGCCAAGAATGTCAGGAAGAAAATGACATAGACCACTACCTAATCCACTGTATAAAATATGATCAACAGAGGCTTGAATTAAAAACATACTTTAGAAATAACAATATAGACATGACAGGGGATAAGATGTTAAGTAAAGATGCCCCAAGGGAAGCCCAATCAATCCTTAAACGATATATAGATAAAACAAAGGAAAACTTATAAGGTTAGTAACAGTGGCAATATCAAACAACAATAACAAAAATGATACTTCAGAAAAGACATTCAACGAAATAGAAATTAAGCAACAACAACTAACAAATCATTTTAAAAAAAATAAAACCAGAAAAATTAGCAAACCCATTAACTACTCATAGGACAAGGGAAGGCAACGAGATTTAAAAAAAAAACAATAACCCAAATTGAAACCAAGTGCAAAGGACAATAGTTATCTATACACAATACAAAACTGAAAATAAAATGACAAATACTAATATAAATTAAAACCAGCAACTGCAAAAGACAACAGTTATTTAAACTTAATACAAAATCAGTAAATAAAATGACACTAAATACCCCAATTATAACCAATTTTCAGGTTGAACAGGGTAGACCAAGATGGAACGAGAAGAGGCAATAACGGTCAGCTGTTAAGGGCCCGCTCTCCACCCATCACCTCTTCAAAATAACAACAACGGTAATTCTTAGAAAAAGTCAAAATCTTAAAGCTGTCGAAGTAGTTCAGTGGAATTGTAAATGTGCCAAGAAGAACCTGACGTCTCTTACGGGACAATATAAGGAGGCAAAACCCATCTTTGCAATACAAGAAACCATCCTGAACCCCAAACAGAAACTGAACTACCAAGGGTTTACCATACTTAGAAAAGATAGACAGGAGGGAAGATGAGGGGGTGTGGCCTGTCTAGTACACGAAGACTACACAATAATAAATTGGGAACAACTCAGCACAGAAAATTTTGAAGGAGTAAGTGTAACGGTAGACAGTGAACCAGAGAACTTAAAAATAATTAACATGTATAGTCCCAACGGAAAGATAACTGATAAGGACATGGACATTATTAACACACAAATAGACAAAAGAACATTACTGGTAGGTGACCTAAATGCACACCATGAGGCATGGGGTAATAACAGCAATGATCCAGCAGGAAAATGACTGTTGGACTACATTGAAAGTGCTGAGCTAATCATACTAAATGATGGCTCAGTGACAAGGATTAACCCATGCAACAATGGAATAGATACAGAAATAGACATAAGTATTATAACACCAAACGTAGCCTCTGCTAAATGTTAAGTACTGAATGACTCAAGCTCAAACCACTTACCCATAGAAATAAACGTAAACGACAAATACAGTCCAAGAACTAGTCCAAGAACTAGTCCAAGAACTAGTCCAAGAAACTACAAACCTACATTCAACTTCAAAAAAGCAAACTGGGAATTCTTCCAAGTGGAACTAAGTAAACTAAGCATAGAACAAATTGAATCTAACAGTGTAGATATCTTTGCAGAAAAACTAACTAATGAGATTTTAAAAATAGCAATACAATATATACTAAACAGGAATATGCCTGATCACTTAAAACCAACACGAAAAGGTAAAGATAGGGAAAGAAACAAAGATAAATATCCAGTACCATGGTGGACAGACAGATGCACAGAACAACTGAAATTGAGGGAGAGGGCACTGATAAAGTATAGAAAAACCAAAACTGAAGAGAATTACACAAACTATAAAAAAATAAGAAATGAAACAAATAAAATAATATTCAGAGCTAAAGAGAAGAGTTGGAGAACATTAAACCATAGGTCACAAATAACTACAGTTTGAAGAAAACTAAAGGCAATTAAAGTAGGAAATTTAAAATCCCAACAATTAAAATCCTAGAGAGAGCTGAAACAGACAGAGAAAAAGCTAACTTACTAGCTAAATACTTCTATCAGGTTAGTTCAATAAACAGTCTAGATAAGGCAGAGATAAACAGGCGAAAAACTCTGTTAAAAAAATTTGAAGAAGAAAATACGGACAGCACACAAGACGCTAATTATTTAAATGCAGATATTACATTAGATGAAATAGAAAGAGCATTAGCAGGAAAAACCAATACCACCTCTGGTCATGACATTCTGACCTAGGAAATCCCCAGAAAGGTACCAAATACAACTCTAAGGGTGATTGCGTCCATCTACAAAAAAATCTTGCACACGGGAAAAATACCATGTTCATGGAAGACAGCAGTAGTCATCCCCATACTAAAGCCAGATAAGGAAACACATGATGTCAGCTCATACAGGCCAATATCGTTAACATCGCATATAGGAAAAATTCTAGAAACAATAGTTAACAGCAAACTAAAATTTCACTTCATAACCCTCCACTCACAAAGGAGCATAGGAATTCAACAAACACCTGCCAAGTCCTCCTGTCACGTGCCATTATCTCAAGTTCTTTCCACGTTTTCCTCATCATTTTCACCTCTGTTTCTACCTCTCTTCTCAATGTGCTTCTTGGTCTACCTCTGCCTCTCTTGCTTTGGGGGTTCCAGAACAAGGACTGGCTTGTAATGCTATCAACAGGTTCCCTCAGTGTGTGTCCTTTCCATCGCTAGCGTCTTCTTCTCAAATCTTGTTCCACTGGCACTTGTCTACTTCTTGTCCTCAGTTCTACATTGGTAACCTTGTCATACCATTTTAGTCCCTCTATTCTACGCAAGCACCCATTTATGAAAGTCTGTAGCTTTTTGGTTGTTGTCTTTGCTGTTCTCCATGTCTCAGAGCCATACAATAGGACTGACTTCACATTTGAAGATTCTTATTTTCGTGTTGGATCCAATTTCTCTTGATCTCCATATATTTCCCAATTCAATAAAAGCTCCTCTTGCTTTTTGTATTCTTATTTTGATATCACTGTCTGTCCCTCCAACTTTGTCTATATTGCTGCCAAGATACGTGTACGATTCTACTTCTTGTATTGGTGTTTCTTCAAGTTCAACCCTGTTATCATCAACTGTATTTATTCTCATTATGTTTGTCTTTTCCTTGTTTATTTTCAGACCCAATTGCTGTGACCTCACATCGAGTGTTTTCAATTTGTCCTGCATCTGATTACGGTTATGGGACAGAAGAGCCAAGTCATCAGCAAAATCCAGATCATCCAACTGCTTAGTCAGAGTCCACTGGATTCCATTTCTGTTGTGTATTGTCGATGTTCTCATAACCCAGTCTATTGCTAGTAAGAAAAGAAATGGAGACAAGAGGCATCCCATTCACACTTCTGTTCTTATCCCAAACGGTTCTGAAAGCTGTCCTTCAGGAAGAACTCTGCATGTCATGTCTTCATATGTTTTCTTTATTAAATTAATGATCTTCAGGGGAACTCCGATTACGCTGGAGAAAACCGCGTCAAAATCGGTTCAGCAGTTCTCGAGTTTTAAGGTAACAAACAGACAGACAGACTTTGCCTTATATATATATATATATATATATATGGCTGCACCTAAACGAATAAGATAATCTGCTTGTATAAGGCCTAGTCACCATAATGAAAGGTGTCCCCAGTACTATACTGTTGAGCATATTCTAGAACGCGTATGGCTGAGAATCAGTTTACCATTGCGAGTACACCACAACATATTTGAAACATTGAATGTGGTTGCTGCGGGTTATAAATGTCGTGGTAATATTAGGACCTTTCTATAAAATCATTATGAAATAAGAAATAAAAAATATTTTACAGCCAAACATAAGCCGGCATAGGTTGGTGTTGTAACAGTAACGACTTAAATGTCTTATATCTATAGGTGCACTGGTCATTGACACGTTTGTCTGCGATATTATGTGAAACGGTCTGTTTCATAAATTGAATTACAACACCTGTCAGCGATATGCGACACTAACTTTGTGTGACGATGATGTATTGATTCAAAATGTTTAAACATTAGCATAGAGAGATCGCAGAGGAGATACGATTTGACAGCTCCAAGGTATGCATCATGGGAAGACTCCTTTTAATTGTTTTATAAAGCACAATGTTAATCTAAGTATTATATTTAAATAAAAACAGTAGCGGTAAGCGTTTGGAGATGTTTGTAAATACTTGACCTTTTGTGTGAGTATTGATCATCATTATAAAAGTTTGGAGATGTTTGTAAATATTTGAACTTGTGTGTGAGTATTGATCATCATTGTAAAAGTTTGGAGATGTTTGTAAATACCTGACCTTGTGTGTGAATATTGACCATTATTGTAAACGTTTGGAGATGTTTGTAAATACTGTAACTTGTGTGTGAGTATTGATCATCATTGTAAACGTCTGGAGATGTTTGTAAATACTTGACCTTGTGTGTGAATATTGATCATCATTGTAAACGTTTGAAGAGATTTATAAATACTTGACCTTGTATGCGTGTATTGATCATCATTGTAAACGTTTGGAGATGTTTGTAAATACTTGACCTTGTGTGTGTGTATTGATCATCACTGCAAAAGTTTGGAGATGTTTGTAAATACGTGACCTTGTGTGTGAGTATTGATCATCATTGTAAACGTTTGGAGATGTTTGTAAATACTTGACCTTGTGTGTGAGTATTGATCACCATTGTACAAGTTTGGAGATGTTTGTAAATACTTGATCTTATGATTGGGTATTGATCATCATTGTAAATGTTTGGAGATGTTTGTAAATACTTGACCATGTGTGTGTGTCATGTAGGTCTTTATATCATTAAATTGCCTACATCTTCTTCCTATTCTCTCACCCGAATCCTTTTATTTTATTATCTTTCCTTACTTGGTTTTTTCCTGTATTTTTCGCATCACTTGTTTGCGAAAAATATTTTCTTCAGTATTCTCAAACTTTACCTTGTGTTTGTCTCATATTGGGATACGTAATTCTATTACATAGATGTCAGACAGACGAGAAGTGTTATAATGCATTCCGTCAGACCGGAGAGCCGACAGCTGTCTGCAGTTTCCCCGGGGACAGTGTTTTCTACGGCTGAGTTCTGGGCCGGTAGTGTGAAAATTCACTCCACGTGACATGGCAAGCAGACCGAGTGTCTGCATTTTTCAGTAAACCGCCAGCGTTTCGTCAAATAGCTCCGGCGAAAGCGTGAAAATCGCCCATGCCTGGTAGACGGTTGTCTGAGATTTGCAACTGTCACGCGCATTTCTCGGTCACTGATGGCTGTTACGACATGAGGGAAGCTGACGTAGGGTGTTAGAGAAGGGGAGAGACGGGCGCTGTTTCGTGGTTTCGAAACAGTGGGATTCTTTGTCCGTTTCATAGATATTAACCCTAGTTTGAATCTTTATTTCATTTTCACTCAGTAACTTCGCAGTAAGACAGAACTAGCCTTCGTTCGATTTCTAAATAATCTCTTTTAATAGAGATGGCCTTTAGTTTGGTCGAAGTGGTTTAAGTTCTTAGTACTTCTGTGTTTGAGGTAAATATTATATATAATAGATCTCTAGTATTTTGTGAAGTGATAAAGTGTTTAGTCGCTTATTTCATATTTCACTAGTGAGATTTTGCGCAGAGTGCCTAAAAGTTATAGTCTATTATTTTTCTAGTGACGCATACAGTGGAAAGCAGAATAAATTATATTTCTAGCGTAACAGACATGTAGCTATAAGGAATTTAGTTTAACTGCTAACTACTCAGTTGAGTATTTTTTTCAAAACTAACTGATAAATGCTAGATGCGACATCAGTGAATATTGACGGAATACGCAGATATTCCTAATTCCTGATGATTGATTTAAATATAACTTATTTCACCGGAAGTTTAAATAATAAGTCAAGCGGTCGGCTTGCTGTTTAAACTGTAAGTTATATTGAGTACATAATATGTAAATGATTTATATGTGCTTTTCCTTTTATTCAGGAAATACTGGGGTGACCCGAACTTTACCGGCGTTTAATAAGAGTTTCATATTTGTGAAGAAATAGACAGTCCTTATTTTGAACCACGCGGGTTTCTCAAGTAACACTGGTCTGTCAGTGCATATGCCAACAGAGTTAGACAGAAATACTATATCCCACTAACGGGTTTCAAAGACTGTAATGATCAATACGGGGCCTTTGCCTCTACTCTACGTAAATTTTCTGCCTGGTGGCATGAATATTACAAGAAATAACATTAACATCCCGACAGAGAGTTTTTGCCTAGTATTGTGGTGACCAAGTATAGTACCTTCCTGAAAATAGACACCGATCTGACATTCCTTAAATTCTAGAAAAAACCAAAGCTAATGACACTGTGCTCTGCTAACTTTCGTGCCTGGACAAAATTTATGTGACTTAATCAGACATTCGAAAAATTAGAACACCCAAGGAATCGTTCCCTGAGACGGAGAGTTCAGTACGTCTTTTGGAACTGGGGATTTCTTGGTCGATGACTGCATTTTTGGGTCTGTGTGAAGGTCCTAGAATTTATTATGTTCCCAGAGGCAGCGAGCAAAGTTGTAAGTATAACTGAGAGCACATGGCCATGGCTGAATGAATGAGTGTACGCAGGTCAGAGTGTTATTTTACCGGTGTATATTGTCACCCATTTGCTGTCTTAACTTTTTAAAATCTGCAGAATTTGTTACTAATGCTAGAGTTTCTTTTTCTTAGGCTAAATCAGATTATCCAACTCTGTTCATACATTTACGAGAAAGAAAGAAACCTCTTAGACTCAACCCTATGTATCTATAACTCATTGGGCCATCATCTGTTCTCTTAACGGGGCTGTGGGCTAAACCTAGAGTTAAGATTCTAACGGGCTATCATCCTTGCAGCATTTTCTTGAATTTTATGACTATTTGTATATGCTTTTCCTTGATGTATTTCTTTGGTTTTGTGAGAAGATTTTAAATGATAATTAAAATCTATCTTGAACTTAGAAATCGTGTTGGTCAGCTCGTTCTAATAATATATATATTCATTCTTATAGATTTCCCACGTCTGTGTGTTTAACTGTCGTCACGTATATGTGCGTGCCCGTGAGTAGAAAGAGATTTATGTAATATATAGCTGTGGTTTAGACTGTCTGATACTTTAAAAGCGGTCGTAGAAGATAGGTGAGAGAGAGAAGATTATCTCGATTCTCAAAGACAGCCTCTATATCACATTCTATCATCTCACGTGTGGAAATTCTATTGCTTTTCACCAGCTCTCACTGTATCTATCACTCATTCCAAGCTATTCAGAAGGGACCAACCCAAGTCTTAATTCTCCTATCTAAAAATCTACGACAGTGTGAGTATTGATCATCATTATAAAAGTTTGGAGATGTTTGTAAATACTTGACCTTGTGTATGAATATTGACTATCATTGTAAAGGTTTGGAGATGTTTGTAAATACTGTAACTTGTGTGTGAGTATTGATCATCATTGTAAACGTTTGGAGATGTTTGTAAATACTTGACCTTGTGTGTGAATATTGATCATCATTGTAAACGATTGAAGATGTTTGTAAATACTTGACCTTGTGTGTGAGTATTGATCATCATTATAAAAGTTTGGAGATGTTGGTAAATACTTGACGTTTTGTGGGAATATTGACCATCATTGTAAACGTTTGGAGATGTTTGTAAATACTTGACCTTTCTGTGAGTATTCATCATCATTGTAAACGTTTGGAGATGTTTGTAAATACTTGACCTTGTGAGTGAGTATTGATCATCATTGTAAATCTTTGGAGACTTTTGTAAATACTTGACCTTGTGTGTGAGTATTAATCATCATTGTAGACGTTTGGAGATGTTTGTAAATACTTGACCTTGTTAATGAGTATTGATCATCATTGTAAACGTTTGGAGATGTTTGTAAATACTTGACCTTGTGTGTGAGTAATGATCATCGTTGACTTAGTGGTTCATGGAACCATCACGTTGCCTGAGGGAGACTGAGTACCTATGGGTTTTCCCGGAGTGCAGTGGTGTCGATACTGTGCAACAACAACAAAAACATCCAAACATAAACTTTAGACAATGACCTTAGTCATGTTTATCTATAATGACTGTTCCTCCACCTTTGTAATATTTATGTCCGTGCGTATAAATAAGAGTGCATGTCGTAAACATATTTGTCTGGGATGTCTGTTGTTGTTTTTATTTTTATATACATGATTCATGATTTTACAACCCATAAAAGCCAGATCCAAATCTCAGACATGAGGTATCTGAGGAAGGTGGTTGAAGTAACAAGAAGAGATCGGTCCGCAACCAGACGATACAGAAAGGCCTAAATGCACAGCCACTGCAGACCCAAGTAGAACAGTCCCAACTAAGATGGTTTGGCCATGTCTGCAGAATGGGAGAAGATCGGCTACCACGACAAGCATGGGAAACAAAGAACCAGGGATCCAGACCCCAGGACGACCCAGAGTCCGCTGGGAGGACAACATTAGACAATCTTTGAAGAACCGGGGACTAGAATGGAACCAGGCCAGGAGTAAGACAGCCGATAGGATAATCTGGCGCTCTCTCTTCCAAACCTCTACACCTCACGGTAGAAGGGGAACGACTAAGAAAGTAACTAAGTGTTCATTATTTGATGAAGAGCGCTCTTTAGCGCTGACGACCCATTTTGGTGCTCAAAACAACGAAATCATGTTATAAATTATGTGTAATTGGCATTGAGAGTGACAGACCATATTAGTAGTCAGTTCTTTAAAACTTGTATCCCGTAAAACGTTTTAAAAAAATTATTGATAAAATACAACGAAAAACATTCGAATATTATAAAATTTAATTACCGTAAAAATTTCATAATGCGCTTTGTTCGTATTACATTATTTGTTAAACTAACTGGATATATTTAATGTGTAAAAGTAAAAGCTTTATTTAATTTAGTATTTGTTTTCTTAACTGTGTTGTTGCCCTTGCAAAAAAATAAATGCTACTTCCCATTACAAATTTGTGGTTAGGCGTAAAGAAATCTGATTTCTCACGTGTCCAGTGTTTATGAATGTCTTCGGTTGTTTCTTCTCTCTATTTTGTGTAGGTCATCATCAAGCTTTTGTAGTTCAACATGGTTTGTAATTCTGTTCTGTCTCTATCTTGTACAGTTCATCATTAAAGTTTTGTAGTTCTTCAGTTCAACATGGTTTGTAATTCTGTCTTGTCTCTCTGCTAATAGACTCAGTGGCTGTTTGCAGTACCGTTTTGTTTAGGCTTTCAACCATAATTTTTTGTTTTTCAAACTGATGTGTGCATAAGTGTGTACGTGTCTTAATACTTATACAGAACCTGTATGTCAGCATTAGTGTTCATACCAAAGTGACACACTTTTATTTGTGTTAGTGTTAAATCACGTTTATTTTGTTAAATGCCGTGAATGTCCACCAGTTGATAAATGTAGATGTTGGGACTGGTGCGGTAAAGTGTAACGATTGTCAACTCATTAAACCCAGCACAGTTTTGGTCATACAGGTCATCTTGTCCTGGAACGTGATGAGGCTCTGACAAGAATGTGAGTGTAAACAATGAGTGTGTATGTGAATGTCAGAACGCGAATGGTAAAATGATTCGATAGAGTTGACAGGTTGGTAGTACATCACTCATACTCACACTGTTCGAATTCAAGAAGTACTGGAACTACGGTGGTCTTTTTATAACATTTAATGAGACGCACACTTGGACAGTACGTGTATGGTTACAGGAACAAATGTCGACATAGACAGCATAATGTTGGTCACAGGAATATCATCTTAAGTTAGCATTCATGCTTGGCAAATATCATAATGGAGCATTCGTAAATAAGCATTCAGAGTTCCATCATGTAAATCATCTGGCTTTACTGACTGGGCACGTCAGTCCATAACCAATATATAGGAAGGCTCCTAGACTTAACCTCGTCTAGCGAATATCCCTTCACGTAAAGTTCAATATATATATATTTTCCATAAAGATATAGGAATCCCAGACATGGGTTCTCACATGTAGCAGTGATCTCTTGGTTCATCGAGCGATAGTACAGGCATCCCTTTTTCTCACTCGATAAATACAAAGTATATGGATTTCAACATGGCTGTTCTTCTCTCGTGAGCTTCACTCACTATTGGATACAGACCAAAATTGGTCATTCGTTAAATGTCCTCATTTCTTCATAGCTTCTATCATAGAGGTAATTGAATAATATCATATAATCTAGTGCTGATACATAGGAATGTCATCTTCCTTTGAATAAATATTCTTTTCAAAAGTACCACTGTGCATCTGCTTATCGACAACGATGGCGAAGCCCAAGTTCATAACAAATTGTGGTTTTACCTTTCTATGCGAAATATAACTTTGCCATTCCTTGGCAAAAGAGAATAAACACTGGGGTAAAGTACATACAACATGTCTAAATGACTATCACTTTTCCCCATCTACTTATAGATCACTTTTTCGGCAATAAGCCGGCTACAACAAAATTCGACATCCCGACAGGATGGCAGCCATGAATCACACCCCCTTGCTAGCGATACTTCCGCTGCATAGCCTTTGACCTTTTCTAGCGACAACCAACATAGTTCGACTTAGAAAAGTAAAGATATACATATATAAGACAGACTCGTCCTACTCATACAAACACTACGTATAAATTCAGGCCATAGATATACTGAAGCAAGAACAATCTATTCCTACCCAGGCAAAGAATAAATCGCAGTAGGCCTAGATCCGTCCGCGGAGTCCGATCGAAGATGATGGAACTTCTTTCAAGGGAAGTAACTCAAAAATGACTTCTCCTTAAGCACTTAAAAAAGGAAATACTTTGTTTACAAAATATTTGCGAACATAATAAGTATATAAATATATTATATTGCAAGATAGTAAAGATTGCACTTTACAGTCTTACCACACCTCCCGGGAAAAAAAAAATTTTTTTTTTAAATACATCTAGGAGCAACGTAGAATAGGCTCACAAAGCAAGAATACTGCGCAGATGAAAATATCAGGAATAACTATAATTCCTAATATGACCGGTGAGAATATATCTCAAAATCTGAGAGAAATTGTTTCTCTACGAATAAATGTTTCCAGGAAGGTGTGATCTACGTATAATACAATTCTGGTAATTATACAATACATACCAAAAATTCACACTATAATCTTAAATTTATGATTTATGAAGAAACAATCATCAAAGAACAGCGGTGAATAAACATCAATAAACCGCTAAGTAGCGATACCATCATTCTATTATTAAATTACAAATGTGTATCTTAGTAAAGAAACAAAAAATAACTGTTGTAAAGTTATACATATTAAAAAAGATCCAATATTTAACAGTTAAGTGGCATCATGTGGGCATCTGGACAGAATGTCCGCCATCACATTTTCTGAACCACGGATAGCTCGTACAGAGAAATGAAAAGGTTGAAGAGCGATTGCGTATCGAGTTGATCTCGAGCTCTTCAAGTTCTTACTTTGGATAGCCGTAAGAGCTTTTTGGTCAGTTTCCACTACGAAATGCGCGCCCAGAAGGAATCTTTGGAGTTTGAGAATTGACCAAACCATTGCCAATAATTCACGGTCTAAAACCGAGTAATTCCTTTCTGCAGCATTAAGTTTTCTGGATATATACATTACAGGATGCAGAGTTCCAGAGTACTCTTGCATTAGTGCCGCTCCAATCCCAGTGGATGAAGCGTCACTACGAAGAACAAATGTCTTATCTGTTGTAGGTAACACTAAAATAGGTGGTGATGAAAACATAGTTTTGATCTTCTCTAGTGAAGATTGGCATTCATGAGACCAGTGAACCATGTTAGGCGACCCTTTCTTTAATAGTGTAGAGAGAGGTGCCATGATAGAGGACAGATTCGGAATGAAACGTCCATAAAATTGTATGAGACCTAAAAGACTTCGCACTTGCTTTTTAGTCCTAGGGATAGAGATGTTAAGTATCTTATTGATATTATGGTTTTCTGTCTTCAAGAAACCGTGACCCACCCGATGGCCTAAGAAAGCAATTTCGCTAAAGCCAATACAAGCCCTGGATGGTTTTGCTGTCAGGCTATACCCACGCAGAGTTGATAATAATTCAACTAACCCTGAATAGTGATCTTCCCAAGTATCGCTGAAAAGACAGATGTCGTCTAGATAAGCAACGACATCTGACCGATACGATAGGACCCGACGCATCATGCGTACAAATGTAGCTGGTGCGTTCACAAGGCCGAAAGGCATAAAATTCCATTGGAAAAGGCCTCTGGGAGTAGAGAAAGCGGTAAGAGGCCTGGCGCGTTCGGATAATGGACCTTGCCAATATTCCTTAGACAAATCAAGTTTAGTGAAAAAATGCGATTTAGAAAGACGAGTAAGTAGCTCTTCTAGTAAAGGCACAGGTTCAGCATCGAACTTTGCAACCCGATTCAACTTGCGACAGTCAACGCAAAGACGTATGCCACTGTCTCCCCCTCGAACAATAACCATCGGCGAAGAATATGCAGAAGCGGACAGCCCGACTATTTGTAAATCTATCATTTCATCCAACTCCCTCTCAACCCGCGATTGGAAATGTATAGGGATAGGATAAGGTCTAACCCTAATTGGAGTATGTTCAGTTAGAACAATGTCATGCTCAATGACATGAGCCTGCCCAGGGATGTCAGTGAGGACATCCCGAAATGTTTGTAACATAGACGAAACCTGTCGCCGTTCTCCTAGAGACAAATCAGGAGAAACAGTAACGTCTTTCCATGATTCACTAGAATGAAGTGGGATCATTGGAAGCGGAAGATTAACATCCGAAAAACTTGTTTCCCCATCCTGCACCACAGACAGCGACGAGCAACGACCATGTTTAACATGAGAATCGTCCGCTGCCTGGAAAATAGGCCGCAGACAGTCAGGACGCCCATGGAACTCCGCAAGCATACCGACGTGGAAGGTCCCATGCTTCCCGTCGATATCGACGATGTAGTCAACATCTGAAACCTTCGATATCACATCGTACGGACCTTTCCAACTAACAAGGAGTCTATTTTCACGACAAGGTAGCAAAACAAATGCTTTGTCACCAGGACAAAGTTGTCGTAAAGTTCTCTTCCTATTAGCAAATTGTCTTGCCTTCTGCCTAGCAAATTCAGAAGAGGACGTTGCCAATCTGCACGCTTCGACAATCTTTTGTCCCAGCGCGATGACATACTCGTAAGAAGATTTTGCGTCATCGCCAACATTGTCAGCTGCCATAAGATCATGCAGCAAAGACACCGGGCCGCGCGGCCGCGCGCCAAAGACAAGTTCGAAGGGAGAAAACCCCGCATGCTCATTGGGGACCTCTCCGTACGCGAAGAGGGCCGCGGGTAAAACCCTATCCCAATCTTGAGGATGATCCTCAGTTATCTTCCCTAATAAGTTCTTAAGTGTTCTATTTAGTCGCTCGACCATCCCATTGGACATAGGATGATAGATGCTACTCAAAGATCTCTCTATCTGTAGAGTAGACATTACTTGAGACATGGTATCCGATATCAGTTGGGTGCCATGATCTGATAATATTTCTCCGGGAATCCCAGACGAGAAAATATAAGCCAAAGAGCATCTGCAATGTCAGCGGTAGTAATGCTCTTTAGAGGGATAGCCTCTGGCCAACGTGTGCACATGTCTACACACGTTAAGATAAACTGATGTCCTCTAGCAGATTTGATCTTGAATGGACCAATGATGTCTATCGCCATTTTCTGGAATGGACGAATAGGAATATCTGCAGCCTGAATAGGCGCGGCATGACGAGGACCTTTGGATTTGAATTCTTGACATACTTTACAGGATCGACAATAGATCCGTATGTCCTTGTTCACAAAAGGCCAAAAGAAAGCCGCAAGAACTCTTGACTTTGTACGGGAAAAACCCATGTGACCAGCACACTGAGAGTCGTGTGCATGTTGTAAGATCTTAACTCTCAAATTCTTGGGTACAAGAATCTGAGAATGACTTGACTTAGTGGAGTCTTGCACCATACGTACAAGTACGCCATTCTTCATTGTAATCCAAGATTTACAATTTGAATCTTTATTCGGATCACCTTTCGTTACAAGAGTGAAGAATTTCTTAAGAGTCGGATCTTCTTCTTGTTGTTCTATAAACGAGTCACGAGAAACCACCAAGGGATCATCTTGGTCATGCACTTCATTATCTTCAACAGATGAAGTTTCAGGCATATTGAGAGCCTGAGCTCCAGTGACCACCGCATTAGCAGATTGCATATTTTGATTTTCCCAAACGGAAATTTGCTCCGGAGTGCACTCCCTGACTCCGTGAACGCGACCGATGACAAGATCAGCGATCGGATTCGGCAAAAGACATGCGTGTACATCTCCCGTGAAGAAAGGAGTAGCAATCCTAATGATAGCGGTAGAGTATTTCTCTATGGTGCCGCCAAATGTTACGCATTTGACTACTTTGCCTGTAGAATGAGAAGGATCTATGAGTGACTGCCTAACCCCAATAGTTGTGCATCCAGAATCAAAAAGTACTGAGACTGGATTGTCATTTACTAAACCTTTGTGTAAGACAAGAGAACCTCTCCCATCATGCGCGATTGACGCAGGAAGAGCGGGAAGAGGATGGCCACAGCTTAAAGTAGACACTGTGGTTGGCTCAAATAATGTTTTGCATTGGGGGCACCGAGATGCTCTCCCAAAATCAAAAGCGGCACATGCCATATTATTAGAGTCATCATTATCTTTATTTTGTTTATAGGCTTCGTGGGACTCTTGCTGTGCAGAGTTCGCCTGGTAATGAGCTTTATGTTTTTTGAATTGTGCTCTACCTCTGTTATTATTGCCTCTGTACTTATCATTGTTTCCACCATTATAACCCCTACTCGGGTTTGAATCATAGCTCCTTTGGTTACTATCATCATATTCATTATAATGAGTATCTCTGTAATTATGATCTTGTTGTCTCCATGAAGGAAAACTTGGATAGTTTCTAGAATGACTTCCTTTGCGAAAGTTCCTGTAATTATGACCACCCCTGAATCGAGGGCTGTCAGCTCTTCTCCAGGTATTCGAAGAAGAACCCTGAAATGATTGGTTACCTTGGTTCTGATAACTGTAATAGTTACCTTTTTATTAAACCTATTTTGAGGTCCTTGGAATTTGTGAGAGTGATTAGGGTTGTATGGTGTTGCAGAAGCAACTGGCATACCTTCTTTAACCTTACTGTTGCTAATAGCTACGTCCGGATGTGCAGTGACGTATTGGGTACAATACTGTTCCATTTCTTTTAGAGACTTAGGTTTACGCTCATGTAAGAATTCGAGGAAAGGTTTATTTATACTTGACATAATCTTGTCTCTGAGTATCAAGTCCATAAGGGCTTCATAAGTCTTTTCTTTTTTGGATAGCTCAATCCAACGATCAAATGTAAGACGTGTCCTTGCAATGAATTCTGAGAATTCTACACCTGCCTCAGGCACCATTGTCTTAAACAACTTCCGATAACCCTCTTCAGACAACTGATACTTCTTTAATAAGGCTGCCCTAATAACATCATAGTTATCTTTGTCAGCCTCTTCAACCAAACTTAAACTAGTCAGAGAATCACCTTTCAGATTTTCTGATAACTGGTTAGCATATTGTGATTTGTCCACATTATGGGCTCGACACGAGCGTTCAAATCTATTTAGCCAGAATGTTATGTCATCACTGGAAGGGTTGAACGCTGGTACCTTGACCTTGTAAGTAAAGGGTTTACCATTACCACCAGATGCTTGATTAACATTACTTATGTTTGTTAACTTTAACTTTTCTAACTCAAATGCTAAAAGTTCTTTTTGGTGTTCATGTTCTCTTATTGCTTTTTTCTCTTGAGCTTCAGCTTGTAATCTTTTCTCTTCTGCAGCAGCCTCATCTTTTCTTTTCTCTTTTTCCATTTCCATCTGGAATCTTTTTTCATCAGTCTGTATCTGCAATTTCTTTTGTTCATCCTCTCTTTGTAATCAGCTTCTTTTTTCTCCTCAGCTGCTAATTTCTTTTCTTTTGCTTTTCTTCTTCAGCAGCTAATGCTTTGTCATATTGAGCAACTGCCCATTGTTCTAATTGCTGACCAGTCTTATCAAGAGCTTTGCCTTGTGTGATAAAATAATCTAATGTAGACATCTTGTCTAATAAGATCAGTAATTTGCAAAAGTAAATAAATTCACTTTCTTAGTCTTAATCAAAGACCTTGTATGATAACTTTGTAACCTGTGGAAAATAGTACTTAACTATCCCAATCACTGTGGGAAACAAGCCTTACAAAGGTCTTGTATAAATCCTTATATAATAACAGCTATAAGTTGCTGGTTCACTCTATAATATAAGTGCAGTGCACCAGAAATAGTGTTTTATATCATCAACTGTGTACCTTTAGTAATAGCAATTAACTATCAGTTGATTCTTGTACATCAATTTATATGATCAACTATATTTTAAATAGTGTATGTCGATCAGGCACAAAACAAAACAGTTATACAGAAGAACATGAAAACATTTGCGGAAATGAAACAAATCAAATGGGAAAAACAATAAAAGATAAACCGCAAGAGGATAACAAATACAAATAACGCCACAGTATATAAATATAAATTGAGAATAGAACTGAAAGATAGAATAGGGTAGACCAACAAATTACAAACAAATCAAAACAAACTAAAGAACAGAGGAATATTACAAAAACAACAATGAGTACAGTCTTCACAGCTAACACTAATAGCAACAGCTGTCGCAGCAAATTTTCAATCAAGAAAATTGCACCTATAGAAACGCACACATCAGACCCTCTATTACGTGGGATACTCTGTTGTGTGACACCGCCCAACCAAAACAACAACCCGCTGGATACAAACAAATATCACATATAAATATTTAAACATAAATACATAAATGCATAAATAGTATGGCAATATGATGTAAATAGAGTGTTGCAGAAAGAATGTGTTGGAAAGAAGGCTCAGTTACACTGCCTAATAGTACAGTACTGTGGTACTTTATTAAACAAATACTTCTGGTCTAATTATTTTAAATTCAACACAGAAATAGAAGCTCCATCGTTGATGTGAATGATAACAATCGATGTAGGACTTCTCAGTTCAATAACATTTCCTTTCGCAAACACTGTCAAATATTCTCCAGTCCTGATGTGTAATGTTCTATGTTTCAACCAAGCTTGCTGTGTAACACTGTCAGTTGTATGGCAAATGTCCAACGAACCAAATGTCAACAAACGCTGACCTAGTTACTGCATACTCTCGACAGGACAGGTCACGCTGACATCACTGTAGAGTTGTACTGTTGATGTATTTGTGTGTCGTAACAGACCCCAAGGAACGTCTGGTCTCAGTAGTTTACTTCTCAGTATGGTCACTGTGCAGGTTGACCCAGGAAGCTGGCACACCAGTTGTTAAATCTGGCCACCAGTTGTTAAATCTGGCCACCGGTTGTTAAATCACGTTTATTTTGTTAAATGCCGTGAATGTCCACCAGTTGATAAATGTAGATGTTGGGACTGGTGTAGTATGTAACGATTGTCAACTCATTAAACCCAGCACAGTTTTGGTCATACAGGTCATCTTGTCCTGGAACGTGATGAGGCTCGACAAGAATGTGAGTGTAGACAATGAGTGTGTATATGAATGTCAGAACGCGAATGGTAAAATGATTCGATAGAGTTGACAGGTTGGTAGTACATCACTCATACTCACACTGTTCGAATTCAAGAAGTACTGGAACTACGGTGGTCTTTTTATAACATTTAATGAGACGCACACTTGGACAGTACGTGTATGGTTACAGGAACAAATGTCGACATAGACAGCATAATGTTGATCACAGGAATATCATCTTAAGTTAGCATTCATGCTTGGCAAATATCATAATGGAGCATTCGTAAATAAGCATTCAGAGTTCCATCATGTAAATCATCTGGCTTTACTGACTGGGCACGTCAGACCATAACCAATATATAGGAAGGCTCCTAGACCTAACCTCGTCTAGCGAATATCCCTTCACGTAAAGTTCAATATATATATTTTCCATAAAGATATAGGAATCCCAGACATGGGTTCTCACATGTAGCAGTGATCTCTTGGTTCATCGAGCGATAGTACAGGCATCCCTTTTTCTCACTCGATAAATACAAAGTATATGGATTTCAACATGGCTGTTCTTCTCTCGTGAGCTTCACTCACTATTGGATACAGACCAAAATTGGTCATTCGTTAAATGTCCTCATTTCTTCATAGCTTCTATCATAGAGGTAATTGAATAATATCATATAATCTAGTGCTGATACATAGGAATGTCATCTTCCTTTGAATAAATATTCTTTTCAAAAGTACCACTGTGCATCTGCTTATCGACAACGATGGCGAAGCCCAAGTTCATAATAAATTGTGGTTTTACCTTTCTATGCGAAATATAACTTTGCCATTCCTTGGCAAAAGAGAATAAACACTGGGGTAAAGTACATACAACATGTCTAAATGACTATCACTTTTCCCCATCTACTTATAGATCACTTTTTCGGCAATAAGCCGGCTACAACAAAATTCTACATCCCGACAGGATGACAGCCATGAATCACACCCCTTGCTAGCGATACTTCCGCTGCATAGCCTTTGACCTTTTCTAGCGACAACCAACATAGTTCGACTTAGAAATGTAAAGATATCCATATATAAGACAGACTCGTCCTACTCATACAAACACTACGTATAAATTCAGGCCATAGATATACTGAAGCAAGAACAATCTATTCCTACCCAGGCAAAGAATAAATCGCAGTAGGCCTAGACTCGTCCGCGGAGTCCGATCGAAGATGACGGAACTCCTTTCAAGGGAAGTAACTCAAAAATGACTTCTCCTTAAGCACTTAAAAAAGGAAATACTTTGTTTACAAAATATTTGCGAACATAATAAGTATATAAATGTATTATATTGCAAGATAGTAAAGATTGCACTTTACATGTTGTCCAGTCAAAATTACGTAAAAGCATAACTCAAATACTCAATTAAATTATGTATAGAGGTTCGCCTGGCAATCATAAATAAAGATGGACATCTTTCTTTTGTGGGCAATCACAAATCTGGAACCTCTTGTACCTCCCGCTCACACTTTGTGTAGTGGTCAATCTGAGCAAAAAGCTCTTACCGCAAAACTGAATCAAAAGAACGTTAAATCATCGTGAGTCAGCCGTGTAACGCATAGCGCTTCAAGAATTGAAATTTTGAAATACGATAAATTCTGGAAAAAATAATTCGCAAACTTTGTTGTCGAGATGCCCAAGCGAACTTTCGAAACTAATGGACCACTTCCAATGTTAACTAACATCCTACACGCGATAACATGAATAACTTTGACAAGTCCCATAACATTGAGCACATCTATAAAGACTGTTTATATAACTGCCAAGTATTCGTACTTTTATAATTTTCATGTTATACTTACTTATGATTAATAACATTACCTTGTGTAGTAACGTTTTATTAGTTTTTGTTAGAGTAACATTTTATTAGTACTCTTTTCTATTTGACATATAGTAGGGAAACTATTACTTAGCACAACGCTGCAAAGAAAGATATTTGGTAGCCTATGTGATTTTGATATGTGGCCATTTTACATGTCAGTTTCGAATCTCTTTACTGTTGTCAGGCTGTCTTTCGTCGATTACTTAAAGCACTTCTCTGAACATTGTTTTTGATTGATATTGTTAATACTTAGAATATGTTAGTAATGGTTATTTGTTTTTATATGACTATACATCAAATTAGAATAATTCAATTTTGCCGGCATGCCCAAATATAACCTTTGTCTTATGGATCACACACATACTAACATTAGTCTTAGTTGTACACGTAATACCTGCATTGCCACAGCTGCGTCCATCCGCAAAGGAAATGTTACCGGGGCCCGAAAGGGGAGCAAAGAATAGTAACACTGTCCCCTGCCAAGCATGTCGTAGAAGGCGACTAAGGAGGGTTGGGCATGGGGCCGGTTACCCCATCCTGTAAAAAAAATTTAAACCACAAAAAACTTCAACAAATATGGACAAGTCAAATAAATAAAATAAAACACAGCCATCCAAGACAGGGGAAGGTCCTCTCGCGGGGAGGCGTATGATGCAACACAGAGAAAGCCGAAAGGAGTCTGTGTTGCTGACTAACCTTCTTTCTTCTAGGAGAACTTCCAGATTTGGCACCTGGAATGTTCGGACATTGAACGAACAAGGGAAAGTGGCACAAGTAGCAGCAGAAATGAGGAAATACAAAATCGAGGTTCTGGGAATGTGTGAAACAAAGTGGAAGGGGGTAGACAGGAAGAAACTCATCACAGGTGAATTGGTGCTGTCCTCAGGACACGAAGACGAAAGTTCACACCACAGTGAATGGGTAGCTCTTATGTTATCTAAAGAAGCACAGAAAGCACTCATTGAATGGGAAGCTGTGGGACCCAGAATAATAACAGCTATTTTCAAAACAGCTAAAAAGAAAATTCATGTCAATGTCATCCAATGTTATGCACCAACTAATGACAAAGAAGAGTCTGTGAAAGAAGCATTTTATACTAAACTACAGGAAATTATGGATAAAGTAAAAAGAAGAGACATCACAATTTTGATGGGTGACATGAATGCAAAGATAGGTACAGTCAATACTGGATTTGAAGAAGTCATGGGAAAACATGGGCTAGGAGTAATGAATGAAAATGGAGAACTATTCGCAAACTTCTGTGCTTCAAATCAACTGGCTATAGGAGGAAGCATGTTTCCACATAAGAGAATACACAAGGCAACATGGATATCACCAGACCATAGAACAGAAAATCAGATCGATCATATATGCATAAAGAAGAAGTTTAGATCATCATTGCAGGATGTAAAGGTATATAGAGGAGCAGATGTGGCATCAGATCACCATCTTCTGATAGCCAAAGTAAAAATGAAACTCAAGAGATATGCAACAATGCAAAATTATAGACAACAGTTTAATGTAGGACAGCTAAGAAATCAAGAAACAAGAGACAAATTTGCGGTCACAGTATCCAACAAATTCCAAGTGCTCCAACAGTTGGAAGATGTAGAGAATACAGAAGACTATTGGCAGCAGGTCAAAACGGTATGGAAGGAGACATGTGAAGAAATACTGGGGAAAAGGGAAAGACAACAAAAAGCATGGATAACAACAGAAACCATCAATAAGATAAAAGATAGAAAAAACAAGAAAGCAGAGTTAAACACAAGCAAAACCAGAAGTTCCAAAGCCAAGGCTCAAGAAGTGTACACAGAAGCAAACAAAGAAGTAAAAAGAAGTATCAAAAGAGACAAGAGGAAGTATATTGAGGAGTTGGCAAGAGAGGCAGAAGATGCTGCAGCCAAAGGAAATATGAGAGAACTGTATAGCAGCACAAAGAAGCTAACAGGGAAATACAAGCAAACAAGTTGCCTCATAAAAGATAAGAATGGGAAACTGCTCAGCAATATACAAGAGCAAATGAAGAGGTGGACAGAATATTTTGGGGACCTTCTCAATAGACCAACTCCACAAAACCCGCCGGACATCCAGCCAGCAGAAGAAGAGCTACAAATTAACGGTGAAAGACCAACGAAGGAAGAAATAAAGAAAGCCATAAAGCTTCTAAGAGATGGAAAAGCGTCTGGACCTGATGGCATTCCAGCAGAGGCCATCAAAGCAGATATCGACACGGCTACAGAGATGTTATATAAATTACTTGGTAAAGTCTGGGAAAAAGAAGAGATACCAGCAGAATGGAAGGAAGGATATCTGGTTAAGTTGCCTAAGAAGGGAAATCTACAAGAGTGCACAAATTATAGAGGAATAATGTTACTATCAGTGCCAGGAAAGGTATTGAACAGGATTATCCTTGAGAGATTAAAGGAGTCCATAGACAAGAAATTGAGAGATGAACAAGCAGGTTTTCGACAAAACAGATCATGTACAGACCAGATAGCCACTTTGAGAATAATAGTTGAACAAAGTCTGGAATGGAATTCACCACTATACATCGGATTTGTGGACTACGAAAAAGCATTTGACAGTGTGGACAGAGAATCACTTTGGAAATTGATGAGGCATTATGGAGTTCCCCTGAAAATCATTAATTTAATAAAGAAAACCTATGAAGACATGACGTGCAGAGTTCTTCATGAAGGACAGCTTACAGAACCATTTGGGATAAGAACAGGAGTGCGACAGGGATGCCTCTTGTCTCCATTTCTTTTCTTGCTGGCAATAGATTGGGTTATGAGATCATCGACAACACACAACAGAAATGGAATCCAGTGGACTCTGACTAAGCAGTTGGATGATCTGGATTTTGCTGATGATTTGGCTCTCCTGTCCCATAACCGTAATCAGATGCAGGACAAATTGAAAACACTCGATGAGAGGTCACAGCAATTGGGTCTGAAAATACACAGGGAAAAGACAAAAATAATGAGAATAAATGCAGGTAATGAAAACAGGGTTGAACTTGAAGAAACGCCAATACAAGATGTAGAATCATACACATATCTTGGCAGTAATATAGACAAAGTTGGAGGGACAGACAGCGATATCAAAATAAGAATACAAAAAGCAAGAGGAGCTTTCATTGCATTGGGAAATATATGGAGATCAAGAGAAATAGGATCCAACACGAAAATAAGAATCTTCAACTCAAATGTGAAGTCAGTCCTATTGTATGGCTCGGAGACATGGAGAACAACAAAGACAACAACCAAAAAGCTACAGACTTTCATAAATGGGTGCTTGCGTAGAATAGAGGGATTAAAATGGTATGACAAGGTTACCAATGTGGAACTGATGACAAGAACTGGACAAGTGCCAGTGGAACAAGAGATGAGAAGAAGACGATGGCGATGGATAGGACACACACTGAGGAAACCTGTTGATAGCATTACAAGGCAGTCCTTGTTCTGGAACCCCCAGGGCAAGAGAGGCAGAGGAAGACCAAGAAGTACATGGAGAAGAGAGTTGGAAACAGAGGTGAAAATGATGAGGAGAACATGGAAAGAACTTGAGATGATGGCACGTGACAGGAGGACTTGGCATGTGTTTGTTGAAGGCCTATGCTCCTTTGGGAGTGGAGGGTTATGAAAATATGAAGACACACATTAGGCAAAAACTTGTTGCACAATGGAAAAACATCCCAAATTGCAAATTATGTAACACCAACACACAGGAAACAGAAGATCATTTGTTTTTCCACTGTAGTACAATAGAAATTTTGAAAAAGGAAATAGTGTTTGACATTCCACGCAATATTGACATGTATAGAGATATCATACTGAATTCCCTACCTAAGTATACAAAACAAGTAGAACGGTTATTTCCTATCAGTGTCTTCTCTGTGTATCTCCTTTCACACATGAGTGATGTCTCGGTATATCTCCTATCATACTTTCACAGCCATACAATAATTTAACCTTTACATTCAAGCTGTAGATTCTTATTTTTGTGTTTTCTCGGTGTATCTCCTATCATACGTCAGTGTTTTCTCGGTGTATCTCTGTCGTAAAATGTTACATCTGTATGACACCACGCTCAAATTCCCCGCTCATAAACTAACTATTGCATTTTAAATCTATAAATAACTACAATATTTGAAATTTGTCTGAAGGGCACAGTCAAATTTACCGCCAACCATTTGACTAAAGTATTTGAATTTTTCTAAGATAACAAGTTAAACATTACCTCCCCCCCCCCCTTTTTTTTTTCACACACCCACCCCAATATTTATCGAAGGACTTAGTAAAATTTAACAACCAATCGAATCGTTACCTCTTTTTTGTAATGACAAGAAAAATTTTGGTTGAAGTGGAAATAATGTCTATTTTGGGTTTTTGACTGAAATTAGATAATTTATTTCTTGATAACTAAAGATACTTAAAATGTAAGGGATCTCTAAAATTATAGCGCTGATATTGCTTAACATATACACATAGAGAATCCCTCATACAAAATTATCTTGACATAGAAAGATTTATTTAAGTAATATTTTCACATCAGGTTAAGATCAAATTTAATTACAACAAAATTAACCCCATTTGAATGCAAAGGAATAGCTAAAGGAAAACTATATAAAACGATAGAGACTAACTGGCCGTTTAGTTATCACTTTTGATAATTAAAATCAGTTCACACATAAATATGATATAAAATAATAAAAGTTGGTCGAATTCGACACTTATGCTTAAAATCGCTCAAGTTTATAGTTTCGGAAAATAGTTAATTTTTTTTTTTGACTCGCCTTCTGATTGGTTGGGGGTAGGGTGATAAAAATTAACAACGTCTTGTATAGTCCGCCATAAATCGAAAGCTTCCATGCCAAGCTGACCTGCTTGAAAAAGACAGAAGGGACAAGCCTTTGCCGTATGTACTGTGTGCACAGTGCTAGAGCCTTTACTGACTGGTAGCTTGAGTGTGTGAAGATTCCTTACTTAAGGGCTGAATTACAAAAATCTAGTTGTTGCAGAAACCTGGGGAAGAAGAACACGAGGGAGTTGAATGCTCATACTATAACCTGCAGCTAAACTCCTCATCTTCGTCCAGGAGGCACAACGTTTTGGTGAACCTGAATACTTATGAGCCAACTGTATCAATACAGTTCAAGATAAGTCCTTCACAACAGGCACATGATAGTTCATTCAAATCCAATTCCACACAATAAACTTTACCTTGGAGGGATGAAAACAACAGACCTTCCAATTACAGAATAGTGGTATTATCAAGCATAGAAACAAGAACTGGGTGTAGACATTTCAGTGACCTCTTTTGTTTAAAAGACATGGACAGAGTGTCCAACATATTTAATTCTCTTTTGTAAATACAAATTTCTTGATTTTGAGAATTCCTGACACAAAAGTTTGAGGTACAGGAACATTAAATTGTCTCTCTCTCTCTCTCTCTCTCTCTCTCTCTCTCTCTCTCTCTCTCTCTCTCTCTCTCTCTCTCTCTCTCTATATATATATTTATATATATATATATATATAATATATATATATATATATATATATATATATATATATATATATATAAACTTTTCAAACAGTCTTATTTACTTAATTTTCATTGAGTTAAAGTTCTGTTTTGAAATTAAATACATTTAATACACTACCCTAGACACCTTGCCATAACACACCACACAGATTCTTTAGTCCTGGTGAGATCTAAAGGGGTGACAGTTAGGGATCCAGAGAACTTCATCATCATCAGTCATTACTCTGGGAACTTACATAGTCTGACCTCATATGAATTGTCTATACACCCTTGCTCTTTTCAGAGAAGGGGGTATTACTTATAAGACTAGTCTCTTATCTGGCACTATCCTGGTATCCTCTGATACATCTATTTGTCCAGGATAGCCTATATTTAGTAACATCAAAACCTTTATCACCATCTCTTATCTTACATCAGTGTTTCCTCGGGGTATTTCCTATCATACGTCAGTGTTTTCTCGGGGTATTTCCATTTTTTAAAAATTTTATCGTACGCCCGCTATTACTCGAGGCCAAATCTCCAGTTAGTATGTCTAACCTGAGACTGATTTTACGTGAGTATCCCTTTGCTCTGTACGCTGACAGGTGTCCTCTCGCCATTCAGGCAGATACTCGCCTTCTTCGGAGGTACCCATTAGAGCTGGGTCGGCTCAGGCGCTGTTCAGTTTATTCTAGTCCCTGGTCGATGACACTTCTTCAAATGTCTTCGCCAGAGCTCCAATTATTCCAGTCCAAGTCCCGGTCGACGACACTCTTTCAAATGTCCTCGCCCGAGCGTGAACCTGGGATCTCCCGATCGCCAGCGCAGTGTGGTAACCACTACACTAGAACGGCTCCGTTTGTATTTCTAGTCATGCGCCTTTCAGGTGAAGACTGGAGCACGACATGGATGCCCCTTATCAACCATTCTATTTTTAACAGTCATAGACTAAGTGATGCGCCAGACAACAGAGGGCAGTCCAAGAGGAATAAGATGGACTAAATTTTCTACATTGAAAGATCTGGAATATGCAGATGACATTGCACTGCTAGCACATTCGAATCAACACATCCAGGTAAAAACGGATAGACTTAATAAATATAGACAGTAGGTAGGCATGAACATCACTCTAAAGAAGTCAGAGATCATGACGTTCAATGTAAGCAACCCTGATCCCATATCAGTAGTAATCAGCAACTGGAACTGACAGACACCTTCACATACCTAGGATGCATAGTAACACCAGACGGCGGAGCAAGCAAAGACATCAGCAACAGAATGAACAAAGCAAGAACAGCCTTTTTTAGTCTCAACAACATCTGGAAGTCCTCTCAGTATAGCACAAGCACAAAATTAAGATTATATCAGAGCTGTGCGCTGTCTGTGCGTCTCTATTGTGCGGAATGATTGAGAGTTACAGAGAAGGAAATGTCGAAATTGTCCTCTTTTCACACATGCCCAAGAAAGATTCACCGAATCTTTTGGCCGAATACTATCACCAACCAAGATCTGCTTACTCGGAGCAAGCAAGAGGACATACACACCATCGTAGCTGGCAGACGCTGGAGCTGAGTTGGCCATGTCCTCAGAAGGGACCCCGATGCCATCACAAGAACAGCTATGCTATGGACCCCAGAAGGAAAACGAAAGAGAGGCCGACCAAAAACAACTTGGCAAAGGACTGTTGAGGCTGAGATGCAAAGAATGAACCAGAGCTGGGGCACTACACGAAGGATGGCCACCGACCGAGCAAAGTGGAATCAATTTGTTGTTGCCCTACAAGACGCCACAAGGCGTTATGGCCACTGACTGCTTTGGCGGTCGGCGGCTAAGGATCAAAGAAGAAGAAGTACCTAAGCAACGAAGGTGAACTGGACAAAGCAGACTCCTATAGTGTATTGTTCCAGTGAACAACGTCTTCTATTAATTAAACCCATTGCTTTACATGCTGTATGAAATGTAGGATGTCGGACACGCTCGCGAGCTATGCGTCGTCGTTCGTCACAGCCTCGATCAATTTATTTATGTTCACTCTGTGATTACTCCTGATTTATAAATCATAGGTAAATGGTGTAAAGGACTTCATTCGTTAGTAAGAGCTCTTGCCAAAGATGTAATTTATTTTCGTCCATCTTTAGGGTTTACGACGACATTCAACAGCAAACTGAACGTTATAAATTTCGCCGAAAATGAAAAAATAAAAATACTTATTGTGAGTTATCTATTTATCTGGGATATATGCCATCACGGACTTTTTAGTAGAAGTATTAAACCCTAAAAGTCCATCTTACATTGTTTCGATATAGCTCTTAAAGTCTAGCCGCATTATCGAAATTAATGTACAGCACGCTCGATTTTTTTTCCCCCCCAAAAAAAAAATATATATGTATATATATATATATATATATATATATATATATATATATATCTATATATATATATATATATATATATATACATATCTTTAAACCTTTATAGAGAGACATGGCGAGTACGTTGGAGAAAACCGCGTCAAAATCGGTTCAGCCTTTCTCGAGTTTTAAGGTAACAGACAGCAGACAGACAGACAGATTTTGCCTTATATATATATATATATATATATATATATATATATATATACAGTAGAACTCCATTTATCCGAACCCCAATTATCCGAACATCCAATTATCCGAACACTTTGTCCAGAAAAAAAAAAAACCAGGCGCCACCAGTCACGTTAGACTACATTTCTGAATCTTTTGATGCGGCAAGCTTCAAATGTGTGCGAACAATTTGTAGAGGATGGGATGGGCTAATGGTCGGTCGCTTACATACAGGAAGTCAGTTAGATCATTAGATCATAAAGTCAGTTAATATCTGGTTTACCAATCCAGTGTACGTGTGCGTTCTAGGCAGAACACTGGCTAAACAGACAGTTCAACTTAAAATAATTGTCTCTGCTACTACAGCAGAATAATTTTGGTGCACAAGTATTTCTCTGTGCGATACGGCATCTTCCAGTAAGCCTAAAGCATATAAAAGGAACCGCAATGTTTTGTCAATTGAAACGAAAACAGAAATTATCAAGAGACTAGGAAAAGGTGAAACGGTGTCTTCACTTGCGAGGATTTTCAATGTTGGGAAAGCTACCGTCTCTGACATCAAAAGTAACAAGGATAAAATTATGAGTTTTGCATCGAAATTGGATAGTGAAAATGGGTCGAAGAAACGTAAAACCATGAGAAATGCGAAAGATTTGAAATTGGAAGAGGCTTTGTATATATGGTTTGTGCATAGAAGAAGCAAAGAGAAACCTATCTCTGGCTCTATATTGTGTGAAAAGGCACTTCAGTTCAACAATCAACTTGACGGTCCTCCTGACTTTAAGGCTAGCCAGGAATGGTTAAGAAACTTTAAATCTCGTCATGGCATACGAGAATTGGAGATTCAAGGGGAATCTATATCTAGCGATGCAACTGCCGCTGAAAATTTTAAAGAAACACTCTTGGCTTTTTTGGAAGAAGAAGGTTACTCACTCGATGATGTGTATAATGCCGATGAGACTGGCTTATACTGGAAATCAATGCCTCAAAAATCACTTGCATCTCAGCGCGAAGCAGCTGCTCCTGGGTTTAAAAAGTGCAATGAGAGAGTAACAATTTTGGTAGCCGCGAATGCCAGTGGAAGTCATCGTTTACCGGTGCTAACGATCGGCAAAGTAAAAAAAACCACGTTGTTTAAAGAATGTGACATGTCTCCCATTGTGCTACAAAGCACAGAAGAGTGCTTGGATGAATAGTGAAATATTTCTTGATTGGTATACAAATCAGTTCATCCCAAATGTGAAGAGGTTGAGAGAACAAGAAAAGAAAACTGGAAAAGTAATTCTTCTACTGGACAATGCACCATCTCATCCAGAGACGGATACACTGAATGCAGTTGATGCAAATTTTAAAGTAATTTTTCTGCCTCCCAATGTAACAGCACTGATTCAACCAATGGATCAGGGTGTTATAGCAAAGCTTAAAAAGATGTACAAGAAGGAAGTCCTGCGTCGTTTATTGTTGGCTGAAGATGAAGAAAGTGTGGTGGCGTTTTGCAAAAAGCTCAATCTCAAAGACTACTGCTATATGTTAGCTGATGCTTGGACCACCCTGTCACAAGATAATCTCAACAAGGCTTGGAATAGATTGCTTGGGAAAAAAGGAGGAAATGAAACTACTGCAGTGGACACAAATGATGATTGTATAAATGAAGTTGTGGAACTGTTTCAAGCAATGCCCAGATTTTCGGACTGTGACAAAGATGATGCACACACGTGGCTAGAAGATGATAATGATTCTGGTTTTTCAGTTTTTGAATGACGAAGAAATGTTGTCTTTTCTGCAAGAAGAAAACCAAATACATGTAGTGACCGATGATGAAGACTCCTCAGAAGTACATGATGTACTTGTAGATTATGAAGAAAACCCAAAACGTCGACCAAGTCCTGAAGAGGCCTTTATAGCACTAGAAACCGCGATGGCTTTGTACGAGCAAGAAGATGACAGCTGTTCTACACAGCTTGTGCTGTTGAAGAGAATGCGGGACTTAGCAGCCAAAAGGAGACTATCCAGTTTGGTGCAAAAGAGGATTCCTCATTATTTTAAATAGTGGGCTACATCTGTGCAAGTACATGTATACGTAAGTTGCGCGTGGTTTTGAATCGTTTGTAATGTTATTTTGAAAACATTTCTCTTTCTTAAAAAACATAATTAATACAAGTAGTACATGCACTGCTGTGTAATAAAAGATTTTGGTGATACGGTGATCTAATACAGTGTGGGTATTATGATTACAGTACAAGTAAATATGTTTGTTGTGTATTTTCCTTGTGATGGTTAATTTTTTTTAGAAATACGAGCGTATGTGTACATGTACTCGATACATTATGTAATCCAATTATCCGAACATTTGATTATCCGAACGATGCTTGGTCCCAAGGGGTTCGGATAAATGGAGTTCTACTGTATATATATATATATATATATATATATATATATATATATATATATATATATATATATATATATATATATATATATATATATATGTTATCTTCCCTACCAGTCATTTCTGACCAAAGGAGCGTACTTCCCGAAATAACTTTCGGTGGCACGAGGTTGGGCAATTGTAGATCAAGCTGTTGCCCATGCAGCATGACCCGGCCTGGATATAAGAGGAACGGACTAGCCGATACAGTCTGACACCTGTAGCAACCGCCTAGTCACTAGTAGGATACGGAACTTGCCCTCGGTGGTAAGCATGTATTAGCTCTAGAATTGCCACAGTTATCCCAAGTAGGATTGTGTCATCTAAGGAACCTCGACTGATTTAATGAGCCATTCGCGGTTTCACCGTGAGACAGTGTGAACTTAGACATGCATGGCTTAATCTTTGAGACAAGCATATGACTACTGGCAGGATCAACAAGATAACTGTCTGAACAGAGCATTTCGTCTCTCGCGCGGGGAGGGAGACTGCGCTCTGTGCAGAGCGGATCCCGGCGGCCCCGGCGAAATTTATTCTTGCGAGAATCACTGGCCTCCTGCCGACGACGAGACGTTCCCCTAGTCGGACAGTACGGGCCGAAAGCGACACCAGCTTACTGACTGCCGGTCCACGACTCATTATAAGAGACCGGTGCCGTTTTCAAGACTGTTGTCGAGCCACGATACGGAGGCTTGCTAACATCACGACCGGGGTGGCTGCGATTTACGGACACAGGAGCTAAACTACTGCCTCGCTTACCGATGAACTAGGAGGGCAAGGTCGTACCGGGATCACCACGCGCAGTCTCTCGAGACAGCGACCGCCAGCACTCTTGAGGAGGGAAACGCTTGCCCAAACGGTAAGCATGTATTAGCTCTAGAATTGCCACAGTTATCCAAGTAGGATCGTGTCATCTAAGGAACCTCGACTGATTTAATGAGCCATTCGCGGTTTCACCGTGAGACAGTGTGAACTTAGATATATGGCTGCACCTAAACGAATAAGATAATCTGCTTGTATAAGAACTAGTCACCATAATGAAAGGTGTCCCCAGTACTAAACTGTTGAGCATATTCTAAAACGCTTGTGGCTGAGAATCAATTTACCATTGCCAGTACACCACAACATACGAGGGGCGTTCAGAAAGTAATGCACCACATCGTTTTTCTCAGGAGCTGTTTATTCAAAAAGCATGAAATTTATACACAATTGATAAAGCTCCCTTTTTAGGTCACCACGTTAATAAGGGCTTGATGAGATTAAGTGGTCAGCTCAAACCCAGCACAGTGTTGGTCATATAGGTCACCTTGTCGCGGAACGTAATGAGGCCCCGACAAGAATGTATTATTGACAATGAGTGTTAGTGTGAGTGTCAATACGCGAATGCATAAATGGTTCTGTAGAGTTGACAAGTTGGTAATAATGCACTCATACCCTCACGGCTGGAAGTCAATGATAACTGGAACTACTGTAGACGTTTTAGAAAGTTTAATGATACACACTGACAGCACGGTTGACAGTCATTGGAACAGGTTGACACAACAAATCATTGGATACTTGACAAATGGGTGGCAACAGCAATTTGGCAATCTCATAGCATGTAAATATAATCGGACGATAGGAGCAAATATATAGTTATGATAGTCTATCGTCTCATACCTCCACTGACTAGTAGCATCAGTTTGAGTTAACAATAATAATGGTCATCACAATGCTCCCTTACAGACCCTCTGTTGACTACGTCTTTCAGGCTAAGTCTTTTAGGCTTTAGCTTCAACAGGGTCTTTCTTTTAAGGTTGACAATCTCAAATAACAAAGAGTAGACTTCAATGCAATGTAGGTCTTGGTATCGCCATCAGGTAATAAGATATCTCCGTTCTCCGATTGACAATTCACACAGACCAACAGTGGGATTCAAAATGGCGCCGGTCCAAGTGAGCGACGTTCATCCAAAAGATATCCTCCCTATAAATGAAAGTTCCGTTCATTTGCTAAACTAATGTCTTTGGGTTTTCCATACCCATAAGGAATGTTACATATGTCCACTCATAGTGCTGCTAGTACAGGAATCGTCCACATACGATCCATCAAATATATATATATATATATATATATATATATATATATATATATATATATATATATATATATATATATATATATATATATATATATATATGATATGACATCTATGGCGTCGTTAGGCTTAGTTAAAGTTTTAGAAAATGTTCCTTCTTTACCTTAAGTTCATGAAATACTAGTAACTAGCACACTAACATATATATTCTGGGAGAAGTATCGACCATCATAGTATACTGAGAGAAAACTCCTCTCTTCCCCAGAATCAATCACAATGACGAAAAACTTCGGACTCTCATTTGTCCGACAGCCTTCAAGATCCGTCCGTCATCACGGAAGCGCCAACGACGACTAATCGTCTCATTGGGCATGCGCTAATGTTAACCTTTCCACTATATTCAAGTGGGGCGACTATATATTTACTTTCACTCGAAGCAAAAATGAGTATTCGCCTTTTGACTAGAGTTCTAATCTCAGACTCAAAATATTATTACCAAATATTTCCAAACATAACAAGTATACAAACAAATGAATATCTTCCTATATATATACATCTCTATCTTCATTGTCCCCAGTAATCTGTTGGTAACAGACTACCGCAACCCCCGGGGAAAAAAACGAAATTTTTTTTTCTTCATCTGAGAGCAACATACAATAGGCTCACAACGCACGAATAATGCACAGATGACTAATAAGAGTAATTTATAATGTCAAATTAAGGTAAAGTCATAGATCGACTCGTGAGAATATATCTCAACATCTCAGAGAAAGCATTTCTCTTAAGTATAAATATTTCTAGGGAGGTGCTACCAACGTATACCACAATGCTGGTAACAACACTATGCATATAACAATTTCATATTTAAGCACTATAAGTACATGGTTGACAAAGAAGAAAAATCATCAAAGAACAGCGGTGAATATATACCAATGAGCGTAGTGATAGTAGTGATACAATCACTATATTACAAATTACAATGTGTATCTATCTTGATATAGAGAAAGAACTGTTATAGACTTAGATGTGTTAAGAAATCCAAGACCTAACAGTTAGGTGGAATCATGTGGGCATCTAGACAAAATGTCTGCCATCACATTATCTGATCCACGGATAGCTCGTACTGAGAAATTAAAAGGTTGAAGAGCAATTGCATATCGAGTAGACCTCGAGCACTTCAAATTCTTACGCTGTATAGCTGTAAGAGCTTTCTGGTCGGTTTCTACTATGAAATGTGCGCCTAGAAGGAATCTTTGTAGTTTGAGAATTGACCATACCATAGCCAATAGTTCACGGTCTAAAACCGAATAATTCCTTTCTGCAGCATTAAGTTTTCTGGAAATATACATTACTGGATGCAGAGTTCCAGAGTACTCTTGCATTAGTGCCGCTCCAATCTCAGTGGATGAAGCATCACTACGAAGAACAAATGTCTTATCTGTAGTAGTTAAAACTAAAATAGGTGGTGTTGAAAAATTTTTTTTAATCTTATCCAAAGAGGATTGGCATTCCTGTGACCAGTGGACCATATTAGGCGACCCTTTCTTTAGTAGTGTAGAAAGAGGTGCAATGATAGAGGATAGATTCGGAATGAATCTTCCATAAAATTGAATAAGACCTAAGAGACTTTACACTTGCTTTTTAGTCTTAGGAATAGAGATGTTTAGTATCTTAGTTATATTATGGTCCTCTGTCTTTAGGAAACCATGACCGACTCGATGGCCTAGGTAAGAAATTTCACTAAAACCAATGGAGGCTTTAGAGGGTTTCGCTGTCAGGTTATACTCGCGTAGAGTAGATAGTAATTCACCTAACCCTGAATAGTGATCGTCCCAAGTATCGCTGAAAAGACAGATGTCGTCTAGGTACGCAATGACATCTGACCGATAAGATAGGATTCGACGCATCATGCGTACAAATGTAGCTGGTGCGTTCATAAGGCCGAAAGGCATGAAATTCCATTGAAAAAGGCCTCTAGGTGTAGAAAATGCAGTAAAAGGTTTGGCGCGTTCAGATAAAGGAACTTGCCAATATCCTTTTGACAAGTCAAGTTTAGTGAAAAAATTAAATTTAGAAAGCCTAGTAAGTAGCTCTTCTAGTAAAGGCATAGTTTCAGCATCGAACTTCGTAACTTGATTCAATTTGCAATAGTCAACGCAAAGACGTATGTTATTGTCTTTTTTCCGAACAATAACCATCGGCGAAGAATATGCAGAAGTGGATGGTTCAATTATTTTTAAATCTATCATCTCCTCCAACTCCTTCTCAACCTGTGCTTGAAAATGAATAGGAATAGGATAAGGTCTGACTCTAATAGGATTATGGTCAGTTAGAATAATGTCATGTTCAATGACATGAGTTTGTCCAGGAATGTCAGTAAGGACATCCTGAAATGTTTGTAACATAACCGAAACTTGTCGCTGTTCTCCTAGAGATAAATCAGGAGAAACAGTAACATTTGTCCACGATTCACTAGAATGAAGTGGAATCATCGGAAGCGGAAGATTAACTTTCGAAAAACTTGTTTCCTCATCCTGTATTACGGACAGTGATGAGTAATGACCATGTTTGACATGAGAATCGTCCGTTGCCTGGAAATAGGCTGTAGATAGTCAGGACGTTCATGGAACTCCGTAAGCATATTGATGTGGAAGGTTTTATGCTTTCCATCAATATCAACAATGTAGTCAACATCGGAAATTTTCGAGATTATATCGTACGGACCTTTCCAAGAAATAAGAAGTCTGTTTTCCCTACAAGGTAGTAAAACAAATGCTTTGTCACCAGGACAAAGTTGTCGTAAGGTTCTTTTCTTATTGGCAAATTGTCTTGCCTTCTGTTTAGCAAATTCAGAAGAAAAAGTTGCCAATTTGCATGCTTCGATAATCTTTTGTCTCAGCGCGATGACATATTCGTAAGAAGATTTTGTGTCATCGGTAATATTATCAGCGGTTATGAGATCATGAAGTAAAGACATAGGGCCGCGCGGTCGCGCGCCAAAGACAAGTTCAAAGGGAGAAAATCCTATAGGTTCATTGGGGACCTCTCTGTAAGCGAAGAGGGCCGCGGGTAAAACACTGTCCATATCTTGAGGATGATCCTCAGTTATCTTCTCTAGTAAGTTTTTGAGTGTTCTATTTAGCCGTTCGACCATCCCATTGGACATAGGATGATAGATACTACTCAAAGATCTCTCTATCTGCAGAGTAGACATTACTTGAGACATGGTATCCGATATTAGTTGGGTGCCATGGTCTGATAATATCTCTCCGGGGAATCCCAAACGAGAAAATATAAGCCAAAGAGCATCTGCAATGTCAGCAGTAGTAATGCTTTTCAGAGGAATAGCCTCTGGCCAACGTGTGCACATATCAACACACGTCAAGATAAATTGATGTCCTCTAGCAGATTTGATCTTAAATGGACCAATGATGTCTATCGCCATTTTATGAAATGGTCGAATAGGGATGTCTGCAGCCTGAATAGGTGCAGCATGGAGTGGACCTTTGGATTTGACCTCTTGACATACTTTACAAGATCGACAATCAATTCGTATGTCCTTGTTCACAAAAGGCCAAAAGAAAGCCGCAAGAACTCTTGACTTAGTACGGGAAAAACCCATATGTCCAGCACACTGAGAGTCGTGAGCGTGCTGCAAAATTTTAACTCTCAAATTCTTGGGAACAAGAATCTGAGAATGACTTGACTTAGCGGAGTCTTGCACCATACTTACAAGTACGCCATTCCTCAATGTAATCCAAGATTTACGATTTGTATCCTTATTTGGATCACCTTTTGTTGCAAGCATGAAGAATTTCTTTAGAGTCGGATCATCTTCTCGCTGTTTTATAAATGAGTCACGAGAAATTACCAAGGGATCATCTTGGTTATGCACCTCATTATCTTCAATAGATGAAGTTTGAGGCATATTAAGACCTTGAACTCTAGTGACTACAGCATTAGCAGTTTGCATATTTTGTTTTTCCCAAACGGAAATTTGTTGTGGAGTGCATTCTTTGACTCCGTGAATACGACCGATGATAAGATCAGCGATCGGATTCGGCAGAAGACATGCGTGTACATCTCCTGTAAAGAAAGGAGTAGCAATCCTAATGATAGCAGTAGAGTATTTCTCTAAGGTTCCGCCAAATGTTACACATTTGACTACTTTTCCGGTGGCACGAGAAGGATCTACAAGTGATTGCCTAACACCAATTGTGGTGCATCCAGAATCAAAAAGAACTGAGACTGGATTGTCATTTACTAAACCTTTATGTAAGACAAGAGAACCTCTTCCATCATGCGCGACTGACGCAGGAAGAGCGGGAAGAGGATGGCCACAACTTAAAGTGGACACCGTAGTTGGTTCAAATAATGTTTTGCATTGGGGGCACTGAGATGCTCTCCCAAAATCAAAAGCGGAACATGCCATATTATTAGCGTCATTATTATCTTTAGTCTGTTTATAGGCTTCATGTGACTCTTGCTGTGCAGAGTTTGCCTGATAATGTGATTTATGTTTTTTGTATTGTGATCTACCTCGATTATTATTGCCTCTGTAATCATTATTGTTTCCTCTATTGTAACCCCTATTTGGGTTTGAGTCATAGTACTCATGGTTACCATTATCATATTCATTATAATGAGTATCTCTATAACTATGATCTTGTTGTCTCCATGATGGATGACTTGGATAGTTTCGATAAAGACTTCCTCTGCGGAAATTCCTATAATTATGACCACCCCTGAATCGAGGGCTGTCGGCTCGTCTCCAGTACTTCGCAGAAGAACCCTGAAATGATTGGTTACCTTGGTTTTGATAACTATTATGGTTACCCTTTTTATCAAACCTGTTTTGTGGTCCCTGAAATTTGTGTGAATAATTAGGGTTGTATGGTGTTGCTGAGGCAACTGGCATACTTTCTTTAACCTTAGCATTGCTAAAAGCTACGTCCGGATTTGCCGTGACGTATTGGGGACAATATTCTTCCATTTCTTTTAGTGTCTTGGGTTTACGCTCATGTAGGAATTCAAGGAATGGTTTATTTACACTTGACATAATCTTGTCTCTGAGCAACAAGTCCATAAGCGCTTCATATGTCGTTTCTGTTTTGGACAGCTCAATCCAACGATTACAAGTAAGACGTGTCCTTGCAATGAATTCTGAGAATTCTACCCCTGATTCAGGTACCATTTTCTTAAACAAAAGACGGTAACCTTCCTCTGTTAATTGATATTTTTTCAATAAAGCTGCCCTCATAACATCATGATTATCCTTGTCAGTCTCTTCAACCAAACTTAAACTAGTCAGAGAATCACCTTTCAAATTTTCTGATAACTGGTTAGCATATTGTGATTTATCCACATTATGAGCTCGACAAGAGCGTTCAAATCTATCCAGCCAGAATGTTATGTCATCACTGGAAGGATTGAACGCTGGTACCTTGACCTTGTAAGTAAAGGGTTTACCACTATTACCATTTGACTGATTAGCAATACCCATATTTGTCAATTTTAATTTTTCTAACTCAAATGCTAACAGTTTTTCCTCATGTTCCCTTTTTGCTTTTTTCTCCTCGGCTTCAGCTTCTAATCTTTTATTTTCAGATTCTCTCTGTAATCTTTTTTCTTGAGCCTCAGCTTCTCTTTCTAATCTTTTTTGTTCAGCTTCTCTGTCTAATCTCTTTTGTTCAGCTTCTGCTTCTCTTTCTAATCTTTTTTGTTCAGCTGCTGCTTCTCTTTCTAATCATTTTTCTTCCATCTGGAATCTTCTTTCCTCCACCTGCATCTGCAAGTTCTTTTGCTCAGTCTCAGCTTTCAGTTTATCAATTTCCAATTTTTGTGTTTTTTCATATTGACTGGTAGCGTACTCTTCCAACTTATCTCCAGTCTTGCCTAGGGATTTCCCTTGCTCAATAAAGTAATCTAAAGTCGACATAATGTATACTAATATGTGACTAAATACCTGAAATAACAATAATGAAATCTATCTCCAAATAAATGGAATAATCAGCTCCCTTTATCTCAATCTCTGTGGGAAACAAGTCTTTAAATAAGGTCTTGTATAATCAACTGTGTACCTCTAATAACAGCAATTAATCATCAGTTGATTCTTTCTAATAAGTTCACTACACAGCTAGTAGTGTATGATCAAGTATATTTTATAGTATATGTCAACCAACAACATAAACAAAAGACAATCAAGAAAGACAATACGAAAACATTCGCAGAAATCAAATGAGTTAAATAGAAAAAACAGAAGAAAATAATCACAGAGCCTGTGATGATATCTGCGCCGTAATAAACAAAACAAATAACGCCACAGTGTATAAATATAAAGTTGTATAGAACTGAATTATAGGAAAGATGAGACCTACAAATACAAACAAACCAAAACAAAACTAAAGAACAGAAAAATATCACAAAAATAACGATAAGCACAGTCTTCACAGCTAACAAAAAATAGCAACAGATGTTGCATGCAAATTTTCAATTAAGAAAATTGCCCCCTACAGAACACTAATATAGGACCTATATGACTTGGTATACCCTATATTAGTCACCTCACCAACCGCCAACAGACATATACACAACACTATAACATGTAAACATTAAACATAAATACATATATGTCATATAAATGCAATGTAATGGGTTGCAGATAGAAGGCTCAGTTATAATATTACCGTATTATGGGTCAGTTTCCAATCAAAATAAACTGCCACTTTAATAAATCATATTTCTGTCTTAAACTATTACAAAGTTCAACAATATGTAGCAGAACACAAGAAGATCCACCGTTGACGTGTAAGACCTCTCAGTTCCATAGCACTTCTTGCTAACACAGTTATTTCTTGTAAACAAACCTGCTGTGTAACGCTGTCTGTTCTATCAGAAATGTCAACAAACGCTGACCTAGATACCGTATACGCTGACAGGACAGGTCATGCTGACATCGACTGTAGAGTTGTATTGCTGGTGTTCATGTGTGTCGTAACAGGCCACAGGAAACGGTCTGGTCCCAGTAGCTGACTTCTCAAAATGTCCACTGTGCAGGTTGATAAAGCTCCTTTTTTAGGTCACCACGTTAATAAGGGCTTGATGAGATTAAGTGGTCAACTCAAACCCGGCACAGTGTTGGTCATATAGGTCACCTTGTCCCGGAACGTAATGAGGCCCCGACAAGAATGTATTGTTGACAATGAGTGTTAGTATGAGTGTCAATACGTGAATGCATAAATGGTTCTGTAGAGTTGACAAGTTGGTAATAATGCACTCTTACCCTCACGTCTGGAAGTCAATGATAACTGGAACTACTGTAGACGTTTTAGACAGTTTAATGGTACACACTCTGACAGCACGGTTGACAGTCATTGGAACAGGGTGACACAACAAATCATTGGATACTTGACAAATGGGTGGCAACAGCAATTTGGCAATCTCATAGCATGTAAATATAATCGGACGATAGGAGCAAATATATAGTTATGATAGTCTATCGTCTCATACCTCCACTGACTAGTAGCATCAGTTTGAGTTAACAATAATAATGGTCATCACAATGCTCCCTTACAGACCCTCTGCTGACTACGTCTTTCAGGCTAAGTCTTTTAGGCTTTAGCTTCAACAGGGTCTTTCTTTTAAGGTTGACAATCTCAAATAACAAAGAGTAGACTTCAATGCAATGTAGGTCTTGGTATCGCCATCAGGTAATAAGATATCTCCGTTCTCCGATTGACAATTCAAACAGACCAACAGTGGGATTCAAAATGGCGCCGGTCCAAGTGAGCGACGTTCATCCAAAAGATATCCTCCCTATAAATGAAAGTTCCGTTCATTTGCTCAACTAATGTCTTTGGGTTTTCCATACCCATAAGGAATGTTACATATGTCCACTCATAGTGCTGCTAGTACAGGAATCGTCTACATACGATCCATCAAAATATATATATATATATATATATATATATATATATATATATATATATATATATATATATATATATATATATATATATATATATATATTATATATATATATATATATATATATATATATATATATATATATATATATATATATATATATATATATATATATATATATATGACATCTATGGCGTCGTTAGGCCTAGGTAAAGTTTTAGAAAATGTTTTTTCTTTACCTTAAGTTCATGAAATACTAGTAACTAGCACACTAACATATGTATTCTGGGAGAAGTATCGACCATCATAGTATACTGAGAGAAAACTCCTCTCTTCCCCAGAATCAATCACAATGACGAAAAACTTCGGACTCTCATTTGTCCGACAGCCTTCAAGATCCGTCCGTCATCACGGAAGCGCCAACGACGACTAATCGTCTCATTGGGCATGCGCTAATGTTAACCTTTCAACTATATTCAAGTGGGGCGACTATATATTTACTTTCACTCGAAGCAAAAATGAGTATTCGCAATTTGACTAGAGTTCTAATCTCAGACTCAAAATATTATTACCAAATATTTCCAAACATAACAAGTATACAAACAAATGAATATCTTCCTATATATATACATCTCTATCTTCATTGTCCCCAGTAATCTGTTGGTAACAACAATATACATGGATATGTGATGTAAACATCGGTATTATTCAACATAATCCACATCAACTTGTACGGCGTTATGCCAGCGCGAAACAAGTGGATGTATTCCTAGCCCGTACCAGATTTTGTCATGATCATGTAGCCATTTCTTCGCTGCATGAATCACTCCTTCATTATCTTCAAACCTTGTCCCACGGAGTGCATCTTTAAGTGGACCAAATAGATGAAAATCAGAGGGTGCCAAATCGGGACTATAGGGTGGATGGGGTAGTACAGTCCAACCCAATTTAGTGATTGCTTCTCGTGTTGCCAGACTTGTGTGAGGGCACGCATTGTCGTGAAGGAGAAGCAGGTCAGTTGGGTTCTTGTGCGGCCGAACTCTGCGAAAACGTTGATTGAGTTTTTTCAATGTCTTAATGTAAGCTTGCGAATTGATTGTCTCTCCTCTTGGCATAACGTCCACAAGAATCACACCTACAATGTCCCAACAGACAGTGAACATGACCTTTCCAGCTGAAGGAATTGTCTTGAATTTCTTTCTTCTTGGTGATCGCGGATGATGCCACTCCATTGACTGTCTTTTTGTCTCAGGTTCAAAAGGATGTGCCCAGGTTTCGTCGCCTGTAACGATCTTAGCCAAAAAGTTCTCTCCATCAGCATTGAAACGCTCCTACAATTCAGAAGAAATTACTTTCCTTTGCAATCGGTGGTCATTTGTGAGACTTCGAGGAAATCATCTTGCGCAAACCTTAGAAAATCCGATAGTTTTTATAACTGCATTTCACTACCAATGCTGACTGACAGCTGTAAGGCCAATTGTTGAGTAGTGATTCGCCTATCAGTAAGAATAATGCCCTCAGCGCATTTCAACATTTCTGCGTTGGTGGCTGTGGTAGGACGTCTACAGCGCGGCCGATCAAGCAGCTCCGTATCTCCACTTCCTGATTCTTTGATTCTCTGAACCCAGCGACTGACTGTACTCCTGTCGACTGCAAAACTTCCATACACATCACATAGACGCTTGTGAATATACACAACAGTTTCCTTCTCTGCAACAAGAAATTCTATCACAATTCGCTGTTTATAACGCACGTTGCTAACACGCTCCATTTCAACTGTAAGGGCAGCCGTATATTTGGCCGGTTGCGGTGCAATTTAGTGCACACAATTGGCACATGCCATATTTGAACTGTGCAAAATATCATGCTTCTATCTGCATTATTAGCTGAGAAAAACGATGTGGTGCATTTCTTTCTGAACGCCCCTCGTATTTGAAACATTGAATGTGGTTGCTGCGGGTTACAAATTTCGTGGTAATATTAGAACCTTTCTATAAAATCATGAAGAACAAAGAAACAAAAAATATTTTACAGCCAAACATAAGCCGGCGTAAGTTGGTGTTGTAGCAGTAACGACTTAAATGTCTTATATCTATAGGTGCACTAGTCGTTGACATGTTTGTCTGCGATATTATGTGAAACCGTCTGTTTTATAAATTGAGTTTCAACACTTGTCAGCGCAAGCGACACTAACTTTGTGTGATGATGATGTATTGATTCAAAATGTTAAAACATTAGCATAGTGAATTCGCAGAGGAGATAAGATTTGACAGCTGTAAGGTATGCATCATGGGAAGACTCTTTTTAATTGTTTTATAAAGCACAATGTTAATCCAAGTATTATATTTAAATAAAAACAGTAGCGGCAAACTTTTGCAGATGTTTGTAAATATTTGACCTTTGTGTGAGTATTGATCATCATTGCAAATTTTGGAGATGTTTGTAAATACTTGACCTTGTCTGTGAGTATTGACCATCATTGTAAACGTTTGGTGATGTTTGTAAATACTTGACCTTGAGCGTGTGTATTGATCATTATTGTAAAAGTTTGGAGATGTTTGTAAATACTAGATCTTGTGTGTGAGTATTGATCCTCATTGCAAACGTTTGGAGATGTTTGTAAATACTTGACCTTGTGTGTGAGTATTGATCAGCATTATAAAAGTTTGGAGATGTTTGTAAATACTTGACCTTGTGTGTGAATATTGACCATCATTGTAAACGTTTGGAGATGTTTGTAAATACTTGACCTTGTGTGTGAGTAATGATCATCATTGTAAACGATTGGAGATGTTTGTAAATACTTGACCTTGTGTGTGAATATTGACCATCATTGTGAACGATTGGAGATGTTTGTAAATACTTGACCTTGTGTGTGAGTATTGATCATCATTGTAAACGATTGGAGATGTTTGTAAATACTTGACCTTGTGTGTGAGTATTGATCATCATTGTAATCGACTGGAGATGTTTGTAAATACTTGACCTTGTGTGTGAGTATTGATCATCATTGACTTAGTGGTTCATGAACCATCACGTTGCCTGAGGGAGACTGAATACCTATGGGTTTTCCCGGAGTGCAGTGGTGTCGATACTGTTCAACAACAACAAAAACATCCAAAAATAATGTTAGACAATGACCTTAGTCATGTTTATCTATAACGACTGTTCCTCCACCTTTGTAATATTTATGTCCTTGCGTATAAATAAGAGCGCATGTCGTAAACATATTTGTCTGGGATGTCTTTTGTTGTTTTTATTTTTATATACAGTGTTTTCATGATTTTACAACCCATAAAAGCCAGATCCAAACCTCAGAAATGAGGTATCTGAGGAAGGTGGTTGAAGTAACAAGAAAATACATGGTCCGCAACCAGACGATACACCATGGCCTAAAATCCCACCCCCTGCAGACCCAAGTAGAACAGTACCAACTAAGATGGTTTGGCCATGTCTACAGAATGGGAGAAGATCGGCTACCACGACAAGCATGGGAAACAAAGAGCCAGGGATCCAGACCCCCAGGACGACCCAGATTCCGCTGGGATGACATTATTAGACAATCGTTGAAGGACAGAGGGCTAGAATGGAACCAGGCCAGGTGGAAGACAGCCGATAGGATAGTCTGGCGCTCTCTCTCTCTCTCTCTCTTCCAAACCTCTACACATCACGGTAGAAGCGGAACCACTAAGTAAGTAAGTAAGTGTTCACGATTTGATGAAGAGCGCTCTTTAGCGCTGACGACACATTTTGGTGCTCAAAACAACGAAATCATAGAATTCAAAATGTCTATAAGTTAGCATTGAGAGTGACAGACCATATTAGTAGTCAGTTCTTTAAAAACTTGTATCCGATAAAAAGTTTTTAAACAATTATTGATAAAACACAATAAAAACCATTTTCTTACTTACTTATTTGCATTTTAATATTATAAAATTTAATTACCGTATAATTTTCATAATGCACTTTGTTTGTATTACATTATCTGATAAATTAACTGGATATATACTGAAGCACATTAAAAACGCATCACTATTATATATACTGATGACGAGAAGCTGGAAAAAAAATGTGTGAGAATGGATTTTCCCCGCGTTTGCCATGAGGTAGAGAGCGAATGGCTGCTGGAATGGAAAGTGCATGATTCAAATCACGGGTTTGTGTACAGACTACATGAAAACGATAAAAGTTACACGTGCAACACGATTCCCAACAGCTATGACCCTGAAAATGTGTACACCTTGTGGCAGTATACTCGTTATAAAAATACCGTTGAGATAAAACACCCAGTACATGTGCTTGAAATGCCACGACTATCTGAAAACGACCGCCAACGAGCCATTGGTATGTTGGAGACCGTAATGAGCTCGCGGGCCATTGCCAGAAGGATGAATTGCCACCACAGCACTATTGTACGTCTCAATGAACGTTACGGAACCACTGGCAGTGCCCGGGATAGACTTCGGAGTGGCCAACCACGAGTTACTACCCCTGCGCAAGATCGTCATATTGTGCAGAGTTACCTAAGGAATCGTACTCTCCCGGCAAGTCAAACAGCAAGAGCAATAGTGGGTAGACATGGGCAAGTCTCTTGAATGACAGTCAAACAACGATTCAGAGATACAGGCCTTACTGCAAAACGACCTTATGTTGGGCCAAACTTGACTCACAGACATCGTCAGCAGCGCCTGCAATGGGCAGAGCAACATGTCAGATGGACTAGACTGCAGTGGAATGCTGTCCTATTCACAGACGAGAGCAGATTCAACATATCCTTTGCTGATGGACGTATGCAGATTTGGCGACCATGTGGAGAGCGCTTTGCAGATTGCTGTGTCAACCGATTTGGAGGTGGCAGTATTCACATTTGGGGATGATTCAGTTTTCACCATCGCTTGCCTCTTCACGTCTTCCGTGGAAATGTTAATGTTGTGACATATCGAGATGAGGTTCTGGATGCACTGGTTGCTCCTGCGTTCACAATTTATCCAGACTTGCAGCTTCTCCAGCAGGACAACGCACGTGCATTTTTTTTTTTTGCATTTTTGGTTTTCTCCCTTGCCTGCACAGAATGCAATGAATTTCATAACAATCAAATGTACAAATTAATGACCAGCATGGATTCATAGGAAAATGAATAAAGATTCCAATGACCATGTCTTCGGTTGTTTCTTCTCTCTATTTTATGTAGTTCATCATCAAGCTTTTGTAGTTCAACATGGTTTGTAATTCTGTTCTGTCTCTATCTTGTGTAGTTTAACATCAAACTTTTGTAGCTCTTCAGTTCAACATGGTTTGTAATTCTGTCTTGTCTCTCTGCTAATAGACTCAGTGGCTGTGTGCAGTACCGTTTTGTTTAGGCTTTCAACCATTTTTTTTTTCAAACTAATGTGAGCATAAGTGTTTACGTGTCTTAATACTTATACAGATCATGTATGTCAGCATTAGTGCTGATACCACAGTGACACAATTTTATTTGTGTTAGATAAGACAAAATATACGTAAAGACATAACAGAAATAATAAACATGGACATCTTTCTCTTTCTTTCTTAATCGGAACCTCTTGTACCCCGTAAACAGAGTGTAGAGGTGATCCAAAGAGCCCAAGGCTCTCGGGCAAGACATGCAATCAAAATGTTTGACAAACAGGTGATCAGCCCATTGTGTAAACATGGAAATCAAGAAGTTGAAAGATGGAAATTATAAATTCGAAAAAATAATTATTAAACTTTGTTGAGAAACGGTCTTATATCTTTCATAATAATGGACCACGTGACTGATGTAACTAATATTACACATGACCTGACTTGACATGTCCCATAACTCTTAAGCACCACAGACGACGAGCGCGTGCCAAGTAGTCGCTACTTTTATATTTTCAGTGTTAGTCTGTTTAATTCCGTCACAAGTACACATGTCCATTAATGTTTTTTTTTATCTTCTATTACTTAGTATTACGCTGCGAAGAAACATATTTGGTAGCCTATGTGATTTTGATATGTGGCAATTTTACATGTCAGTTTCGTCTCTTTACTGTTGTCAGGCTGTCGTCATGTGGTCTTATAGCACTTCTGTGTGTTTTTGTAAGATACTTACTTACTTTTTCGTTCCCCTTCTACCGTGAGGTGTAGAGGTTTTTGTAAGATATTGTTAATAACTGTTGTTGTTGTTGGCTTTTGGTTTTTATATGACTCTACACTCATTTGAAACATCATTTTATGATGATGCGTAGATGGCAGAGCGGATGGTGTGATTCGCTTGCATGGCTAGGCGGGGTTGTCGCACGGAAGGTCCAGTGTTCAAATCCTGGGTAAGCCACTCATGTCTGTTGTTTTTCTGTTGTCTGGTGTTCTACTTCTTTATTTCCTGCGAGTGCCTGATAACATACCTTTATATTTGTTTCATATTGATTTCGTGTTAATTTACTGTTTACAGGCCTCAGGTTTCCCTCCCTTATTTGTAATAAATGTTTAAAACGTGGGTACAATTATTTCATAACTGATTATCAACCTATTTTTTAGAAGCCTGCACTAGTTACCAGCTGCTCCATCCGCAAAGAAAGTCACCTTTAGATTACTATATAGCATAACACCCATTAGACAAAAACTTGTTGCACAACGGAAAAACATCCCAAAATGCAAATTATGTAACACCAGCACACAGGAGACAGAAGATCAATTGTTTTCCACTGTAGTACAAATTGAAATTTTGAAAAAAGAAATAGTATTTGACATTCCACGCAATATTGACATGTATAGAGATATCATGCTGAATTCCCTACCTAAGTGTACAAAACAAGTAGAACGGGTATTTCCTATCAGTGTCTTCTCGGCGTATCTCCTTTCACACATCAGTGTTGTCTCGGTATATCTCCTATCATACATTCACAGCCATACAATAATTTAACCTTTACATTCAAGCGGTAGATTCTTATTTTTGTGTTATCTCGGTGTATCTCCTATCATACGTCAGTACTTTCTCGATGTATCTCTTATTATACATTAGTGTTTTCTCGGGGTATTTCCTATCATACGTCAGTGTTTTCTCGGGGTATTTCCATTATTTTTAAATTTTTTCGTACGCCCGCTATTACTCGAGGCAAAATCTCCAGTTAGTATGTCTAACCTGAGACTGATTTTACGTGAGTATCCCTTTTCCCTGTACGCTGACAGCTGTTCTCTCGCCATTCAGGCAGATACTCGCCTTCTTCGGAGGTACCCATTAGAGCTGGGTCGGCTCAGTTGCTGTTCAGTTTATTCCAGTCCCTGGTCGATGACACTCTTTCAAATGTCTTCGCCAGGGCTCCAATTATTCCAGTCCAAGTCCTTGTCGACGACACTCTTTTAAATGTCCTCGCCCGAGCTTGAACCTGGGATCTCAAGATCGCCAGCGCAGTGTGGTAACCACTACACTAGAACGGCTCCCTTTGTATTTCTAGTCATGCGCCTTTGAGGCGAAGACAGGAGTACGACAGGGATGCCCCTTATCAACCACTCTATTTTTAACAGTCATAGACTGGGTGATGCGCCAGACAACAGAGGGCAGTCCAAGAGGAATAATATGGACTACATTTTCTACATTGGAAGATCTGGAATATGCAGATGACATTGCACTGTTAGAACATTCGAATCAACACATCCAGGAAAAAACGGATAGACTTAATAAGTTTAGCCAGCAGGTAGGCTTGAACATCAATTTAAAGAAGTCAGAGGTGATGACGCTCAATGTGAGCAACCCTGAGCCCATATCAGTAAAGAATCAGCAACTGGTACAGACTAACTGTTGCTGTAATCTTTGACGGAGTTTCAAACGTTGATTTATTGGTTGTATGTTTTTCACCCTGGTCAAAGTTGGGGAACTATGTCTTAAATTTGCTGTGTCAGGTTGATTAGGGGTTATCTCCCTTTTTGGTTCATTCTTTTGGGTTTTACCTTTATTGAGATAGGGTCAAAGGTAAACAGTTCTGGGCTATGTTCCATGCGCAGTTGTTGAGCGCATAATTAGACTTCCGTGAGGTAGAGATGCGAACTGGCTTTTGTGGGACGTGAATGTCCGTTGCATTTTGGGGAAAGAAAATCTTCGAAGTGACTGCGTTGTCAGCACTATTCTACCGCATGAAAAGATGTAACTGGCGTGTTATGCCAAGTTGAACGACGGCCCTGGTAATAGGATTACATGAGTTAAGGGCTCGTCCTTTGTATGACGGAGTTATTAAGGTATCTGACGCGTTCAGTCAGGGATACCAAAGCGGCATTATGAACTGTACATTAAAGAACATAACACTATTGATCATGCCATCATATTTGAATGTTCACCAGCCTTAGAATGCCTGATATGTACCAAGCGATTTCAATTAACATGATGTACATGATCCTCTTTACATTGACTGTTCCTGTGTGATTCTACTGTTAGTCCTGTGAATAAATGAATGAACTGTTACCAGTAGTTTCAACCATCATTGGCTTCAGTACGAGTGTGACTGGGTGTATTGTGTAACTATATATGAGCCTAAACGCATTCGCGACTACACACCCATGTCTCTCATCATCATCATCATCATCGTACAAGGACCATGTATGCTGTCAGCGTGAGTGACCCTGATCTTCACCGCACCATTACACTGCTCAGGTTACATCAACATGAATACCTGGCCAACTACACATCAACATTTGCATCACGTATAAAAAACCAACAAACATGTCTGGTAGGCCAGTTCCGTGGGCTTTTCGGCTTCAATTTTGGTTTGGGCTACAGATTGGAATGATCAAGGATGACAGCTAATATATAACACACATCCGTAGTACTCTACATTTCCAAGTTTTGGCTACACAGGACAGTAGAAATAGGTCATCGACTGTTGACCCACATAAACAACGTTAGCATCTATGTGATAATGCTACATGAACCACAGTTGGTACAAGTACTGGAGTTAGCATGTAGGCAATATTGCTACGTGGACCACAGCTGCAGACAAGTCGATTCCTTTTTGTAAACAGTACCGTCTACGAACTTTTCAACATTGGGCCTCAAGTCTCAACTATTTGTCGAGGGGGTCATAGTGACTTTATGTTCCTGGAGACCACTACATGTTATTGTGGATCTAACAATCATTGCGCGCTTGACATTGTACTCCCGTGTTGACAAAGAGCAAGAGAGTTACTATACTGTTATTTGTAACTGAACTTTGTTTGCAACAGATTTCATAATATGCAATTTATGTTACTTGTAATATTGTTGTGTATTTTTCTGGTGTTTTCAGCGGGATGGTTGGGTAAGGTGACTCCTTTAGATAATACGACGTAACAGAGGTTGTCTATTGAGAGCGTTTTCTGTAGGGACTGCAAATCTCCTTAATTGGGATTTGCTAGCGACAATTGTTGCTATTTACGTTTAGTTGTGACGTAGTGTACCTTTTCGTTGTTGTTGTAATATTTTTCTGTTTTTTAATTTTGATTTGATTCGTTTGTATTTGTCTGCCTCTCCTTCCTTTCATTTATTTCTTTACACTTATTTTTTTGTTTATAACAGTGTTGCCATTTGTCTTGTTTACTTTTCGCAGTCATCATTACACATTTTTGTAACATTTTCCTTAGTTTCGCTGTATTGTTTATTTGACTTCTGCGAACGTTTTCGGTTGTTGTTCTGTACCTTTGTCCTTGTATTTATTATTGTCATACACAGTCTACATACACATACTTGGTCATGTATTATTATTATTAATATGATACACTCTTCAGATAGAGATTATTGATAGAATATTATTATAAAGAAACAAGGTAACCATACAAGGTCTTTGACTAAGACTTGTCTCTCAAAGAGAGTGAAATAAACTGAACTGAGTATACAAGTCTAATATTGAAGACTTGTCTCCCATTAAAGTGAGATAAGGTAATTTATTTAATTTTTCAGGTTACTGATCTTATTAGACAGAATGTCTACACTGGAATACTTTATTGGACAAGGGAAATCCCTTGGCAAGTCTGGTAAGGAATTGGAAGAATTCGCGACTGCTCAATTCGCCGTGGTATTAAAGTCAGAAGAAAAGAGACAAAAAGAGGAAAATAAATTGAAAGCAGAAGCTGAGCAAAAGAAGATAGATGCTGAGAATTTAAGATTGCAGATGCAAGCTGAACAAAAGAAGATAGATGCTGAGAATTTAAGGTTGCAAATGCAAGCTGATGAAAGAAAATTCCAGATGGAAATGGAAAAACAAAAAAATGAAGCTGCTGCTGAAGAAAGAAAACTTCAAGCTGTTGCAGAGGAAAGAAAACTTCAGGCTGCTGCAGAGGAAAGAAAACTTCAAGCAGAGGAAAGAAAACTTCAAGCTGTTGCAGAGGAAAGAAAACTTCAGGCTGCTGCAGAGGAAAGAAAACTTCAAGCAGAGGAAAGAAAACTTCAAGCTGCTGCAGAGGAAAGAAAACTTCAAGCTGAAGAAAAAAGATTAGACAGAGAAGCCGAGGAGAGAAAGGAAAAAGCAAAAATGGAACATAATGAAAAACTCTTAGCTTTGGAGTTAGAGAAATTGAAATTGACAAATATGGGTGCTCATCAAGCAACTTCGGGTACGACAAAGGAGTTTGCTAGTAGGATCAAATTACCTCATTTCAATCCTTTAAAGGACGACATAGCGGATTATCTGGATAGATTCCAATTTTTATGCGATACGCATAAGATAAAAAAGGAAAAATATGTCGAACAACTGATGGAATTTTTTACAGGTGAAACAGTGACTACTCTTATGACAATAGAGGAACATGATAGGACTGATTATGATGTTGTCAGGGCAGCATTACTAAAAAAATATCAACTAAAAGAAGAAGATTATCGTCTTCGTTTTAGGACAATGTTGCCAGAAAATGGGGTAGATTTCTCTGATTTTATTACAAAGATACGTCGTACATTTACACGATGGATTGAGTTGTCTCAAACTGAGAAAACATATGAAGGCCTAATGGACTTATTACTTCGAGACAAAGTTTTGTCATCTGTTAATGATTCTTTTCTTTGCATTTCTTCATGAGCGTAAACCAAAAAACTTAAAAGACATGGAGGAATACTGTTGCCAGTATGCCACCGTGCATCCCCATGCTACAGTTAGCAATTCTAAAGTGAAAGAAGGGTTGCCAGTTGCTTCGGCAGCACCATATGGCCCTAATTTCAATAAGAAATTTCAGGGTGCTCAACAAAACTGGAATAGGAAAAGTAATCAGAATTACACTAATAAGCAGAGTAATCCAACATATGAAGGTTCTTCTTCTAAGAACTGGAGACGAGATGGTAGTTCTCGTAATTTTGGTGGTAATAATTTTAGACACTATCGCAAAGGTTATCACAATAAAAACTATCCGAGCTTTTCTTCTCGGGATAATCATTCTCGACGTCAAGAATATGACGATGGTGAATATACAAACCGGGATTCAAACCGGAATGATAATTACAATAGACAATATGATAACAATTACAGGGGAAATGATAATCGCGGTAGACCTAGATATAACAAAAGAAAAGCTTACCAACAGGCAAACTCTGCACAACAAGAGTTTAATGGAGCCTGTAATCAAGTAAATGATAGTGGGAACTCTAATGCTATCACTGGTTGTGCTTTCGATTTTGGGAGAGCAACTGAATGCCCCCAATGCTCAACATTGTTCGAGCCATCGTCTGTATCTACCTTAATTTGTGGTCACCCTCTTCCCGCTCTTCCTGCTACAGTTGCGCATGATGGGAGAGGATCTCTCATCTTGCATAAAGGTCTAGTGAATGATAGTCCAGTCTCAGTGCTTTTTGATTCTGGATGTACTACTGTCGGGGTTAGACAGTCTCTAATAGATAAACGCTGTTACACGGGAAAGGTGGTCAAATGTGTTACATTTGGGGGTACCATGGAAAAATATCCTACTGCTGTCATTAGCATTGATACTCCCTTCTTTACAGGAGATGTCCACGCATGTCTTCTTCCTAATCCTATTTCGGATCTTATAATCGGTCGTATTCATGGGGTTAAGGAATGCACCCCGCAACAAATTTCTATTTGGGAGGAAAAAAATATCCAAACGGTCAATGCAGTGGTAACAAGAGCCCAAGCTCTTATCCCTCCAACTTCATCTGATGATAGTAATGGAGTTGATAGCCAAGACGATCACTTGGTGATTTCGCATGACTCGTTTGTTAAACGACAAGAAGAAGATCCTTCTTTAAAGAAATTCTTCCTTCTCGCAAAGAAAGGTGATCCTAATCAGAATACGAATCACAGATCGTATATCACTATGAAGAATGGTATATTGGTACGAATGGTACAACACTCGGACAAGTCTATGCATTCGCAAATTCTTGTGCCTAAGTGTATGAGAGCCTTAATTCTTCAACATGCACACGATTCTCAGTGTGCTGGACATATGGGTTTTTCCAGAACTAAGACTAGAGTCCTTGCGTCTTTCTTTTGGCCATTCGTGAACAAAGACATACGAATTTATTGCCGATCTTGCAAAATTTGTCAAGAGGTCAAGTCTAGAGGTCCAAGACATGCTGCACCTATTCAGGCTGCAGATATTCCTATTCGGCCGTTTCAGAAAATGGCAATAGACATTATTGGCCCGTTTAAGATTAAGTCAGCCAGAGGACATCAATTTATCCTTACTTGCGTTGACATGTGCACGCGTTGGCCAGAGGCTATTCCTCTTAAAAGCATATCAACTGTCGATATCGCAGATGCTCTTTGGCTCATATTTTCTCGTCTGGGATTCCCCGGAGAAATACTGTCAGACCACGGCACTCAATTAATATCGGACACTATGTCTCAGGTAATGGCTACTCTGGACATTAAAAGGTCTCTCAGTAGTATTTATCATCCAATGTCCAATGGATTGGTTGAACGTCTTAATAGGACACTAAAGAACTTACTTGGCAAGATAACGGAGGATCATCCTGATGATTGGGACAGGGTCCTACCTGCAGCTCTCTTTGCTTATAGAGAGGTTCCCAACGAGCATACAGGGTTTTCTCCTTTTGAACTTGTCTTTGGCGCGCAACCGCGCGGTCCTATGTCCTTGCTACACGATCTGATCACTGCCGATAATATTGACGATGATACACAATCGTCATATGAATATGTCATTGCTCTTAGGGAAAAAATTATCGAATCATGCAGGTTAGCTACTTCATCATTAGAATGTGCTAAAGAAAAGGCTAGGCGATTCGCTAATAAGAAAAGACGCCTACGTCAACTTTGTCCTGGAGACAAAGCGTTTGTCTTACTTCCCTCGAGGGAAAACAGACTTCTCATTTCTTGGAAAGGTCCATACACTATAGTCTCTAAAATTTCGGATGTCGACTATATTGTCGATGTTGATGGAAGGCATAAAACCTTTCATATAAATATGCTTACGGAATTTATTGAACGACCAGACTATTTACAGCCTATTTTCCAGGCGACGGACGAATCTCCAGTCCAACATGGTCATATCTCATCCCTGTCCGTTATACAGGATGAGGAAACTACTTTTTCTGATGTTAACTTACCTCTTCCCGTGATTCCACTTAATTCTACGGAATCATGGAAAAACGTTACCGTCTCTTCGAACTTGTTTTTTTGAGGAACAGCGTCAAGTATCTTCTACGCTAAAATCATTTCAGGATGTCCTTACCGACATTCCTGGACACACACATGTCATTGAACATGACATCATACTTACTGATCGCAATCCGATCAGAGTAAGACCATACCCTATACCTATTAAGCATATTGCTACAGGGAAAAATAAAAGCAACTTTACTAAGAGAAATAACCGTGATTGTGGACAATACCAAACGCGTCCATCACGTAATGGTTCTTCTTCAAAGAACTGGAGGCAATTTAATTGTCCTCAACATGTTGGTCCCAGTAACTATAGGAACTTTGATAAAAGTTACCAACCTTATAATAGTTTTTCTTGGAAACAACAAAATCCACGTAATAGGAATTTTGATTATAAGGGAAATAATAATCACAATTATGGTAACTGGAGTTCAAATAAGAGCAATGGTCTCAACAGAGATAATAATTTTGATAGATCTCGTTGTGAAGGTAGATCTCAACATGAATCTACTTAGCTCTGGTGTCCTAGATTTCCTGATACACTTCCAGACTTATGTCTGTTCTTAATATCATAATATATATTAACACAATTGTGTCACTATTTGGATGATGTATAATGACTTTAATAAATTTGGTTATGTCCATCCATGATATATATCCATTAGATATGTTGATAGTATAGCATTGTATTTCATGATATTTGTATATTGTAATAATTATAGTATTTGATAATTTTTGATATCTATGATTGATATTGCCAGCAACTTAGATTTCTTTGATGGTACCTCCCGAGTTGGTTTTGCTTAGAGGAAATATTTTCTCTTATGATGGGGGATGATTTTTACTCTCTCCAGACGCTTTATTTATGCGTCTATTGTACCTGATATTAGGTTCATTCTTTCATGGGCGCATAATTGATGCTTGTGCTATCTTGCTCATGGATATATTTTTTAAAAAATGTGTCTTTTTTTTTTACAGGGGTGGGTGCAGTAATATATTGCTGTAATCTTTGACGGAGTTTCAAACGTCGATTTATTGGTTGTATGTTTTTCACCCTGGTCAAAGTTGGGGAACTATGTCTTAACTTTGCTGTGTCAGGTTGATTAGGGGTTATCTCCCTTTTTGGTTCATTCATTGGGTTTGACCTTTAGGGTCAACGGTAAACAGTTCTTGGCTATGTGCCATGCGCAGTTGTTGAGCGCAAAATTAGACTTCCGTCAGGTAGAGATGCGAACTGGCTTCTGTGGGACGTGAATGTCCGTTGTATTTTGGGGAAGGAAAATCTTCGAAGTGACTGCGTTGTCAGTTTTCCCCAGTGATTTACTGTACGTCAGGAATGACGACAGTGTTTTCTTGTTTCTGAGGATTGTTCTGTAACAGGATTCTATGCTTGCATTCGGTTCAATTTGTTAAAGGTAAGCCGTGAGAACACCGACTTTATCATTACTATGCATTCGGTTGCAGAATTTGTTAAAGGATTACCTAGCCGTGAGAACAGCTCACCGTTCCTGTAATGCAGAACCTATATTTTGTGCTCGAGGTAGCCATTTAAGACTATTCGTCTTCATTTGATCAGAAGTCCAGTGACGAAGTTATATATGGTGGAAACCGCAGGTTGGCGGTATATTTATACAAACATTATAGCAGGGTTTACGCAACCTGCTTAATGAAGAATACACAGCTGACGTCATATCAAGGCTCTGTGTAATGGCCACTATTCTACCGCATGAAAAGATGTAACTGGCGTGTTATGCCAAGTTGAACGACGGCCCTGGTAATAGGATTACATGAGTTAAGGGCTCGTCCTTTGTATGACGGAGTTATTAAGGTATCTGACGCGTTCAGTCAAGGATACCAAAGCGGCATTATGAACTGTACATTAAAGAACATACCACTATTGACCATGCCCACATATTTGAATGTTCACCAGCCTTAGAATGCCTGATATGTACCAAGCGATTTCAATTAACATGATGTACATGATCCTGTTTACATTGACTGTTCCTGTGTGATTCTACTGTTAGTCCTGTGAATAAATGTATGAACTGTCACCAGTAGTTTCAACCATCATTGGCTTCAGTACGAGTCTGACTGGGTGTATTGTGTAACTATATATGAGCCTAAACGCATTTGCGACTACACACCCATGTCTCTCATCATCATCATCATCGTACAAGGACCATGTATGCTGTCAGCGTGAGTGACCCAGATCTTCACCGCACCATTACACTGTTCAGGTGACATCAACATGCATACCTGGCCAACTACACATCAACATTTGCATTATGGTGCGGAATGCTGGAGAGTTACAGAGAAGGAAATGTCAGAATTGTCCTCTTTTCACACAACATGTCTAAGAAAAATTCACCGAATCTTTTGGCCGAATACCATCACCAACCAAGATCTGCTTACTCAGAGCAAGCAAGAGGACATGCACACCATCATAGCTGGCAGACGCTGGAGCTGGGTTGGCCATGTCCTCAGAAGAGACCCCGATACCATCACAAGAACAGCTATGCTTTGGACCCCTGAAGGAAAACGAAAGAGAGGCCGACCAAAAACAACCTGGCGGAGGACTGTGGAGGCTGAGATGCAAAGAATGAACCAGAGTTGGGGACTGTACGAAGGATGGCCGCCGACCGAGCAAAGTGGAATCAATTTGTTGTTGCCCTACAAGACGCCAATAGGCGTGATGGCCACTGACTGCTTTGACGGTCGGCGGCTAAGGATCAAAGAAAAAGAAGAAGAAGAGTGTGAGTATTGATCATCATTGTAAAAGTTTGGAGATGTTTGTAAATACTTGATCTTATGTGTGAGTATTGATCATCATTGTAAACGTTTGGAGATGTTTGTAAATAACTGACCTTGTGTGTGAATATTGACCATCATTGTAAACGTTTGGAGATGTTTGTAAATACTTGACCTTGTGTGTGAGTATTGATCATCATTGTAAACGTTTGGAGATGTTTGTAAATACTTGACCTTGTGTGTGAGTATTGATCATCATTGACTTAGTGGTTCATGGAACCATCACGTTGCCTGAGGAAGACTGGGTACCTAAGGGTTTCCCGGAGTGCAGTGGTGTCGATACTGTGCAACAACAACAAAAACATCCAAAAGTAAACTTAGACAATGACCTTAGTCATGTTTATCTATATCGACTGTTCCTCCACCTTTGTAATAATTATGTCCGTGCGTATAAATAAGAGCGCATGTCGAAAACATATTTGTCTGGGATGTCTTTTGTTGTTTTTATTTTTATATACAGTGTGTTCATGATTTTACAACTCATAAAAGCCAGATCCAAACCTCAGAAATGAGGTATCTGAGGAAGGTGGTATAAGTAACAAGAAGAGACATGGTCCGCAACCAGACGATACATCAAGGCCTAAAATCCCACCCCCTGCAGACCCAAGTAGAACAGTCCCAACTAAGATGGTTTGGCCATGTCTGCAGAATGGGAGAAGATCGGCTACCACTACAACCATGGGAAACAAAGAGCCAGGGATCCAGACCCCCAGGACGACCCAGAGTCCGCTGGGAGGACAACATTAGACAATCTTTGAAGGACAGAGGGCTAGAACGGAACCAGGCCAGAAGAAAGACAGCCGATAGGATATTCTGGCGCTCTCTCTTCCAAACCTCTTCACCTCACGGTAGATGGGGAACAACTAAGTAAGTAAGTAAGTGTTCATGGTTTGATGACGACACATCTTGGTGCTCAAAACAACGAGATCATGTTGTTTTGGTTTATTATATTAGCATTGAGAGTGACAGACCATATTTGTAGTCAGGTCTTTAAAAGTTGTATCCGGTAAAACGTTTTAAAAAAATTATTGATAAAATACAGTAAAAAACATTTCGATATTATAAAATTTAGCTACTGTATAATTTTCATAATGCACTTTGTTTGTCTTACATTATTTGTTAAATTAACTGGATATATTTAATGTATAAAAGTAAAAGCTTTATTTAATTTAGTATTAATTTTATTAATCGTGTTGTTGCCCTTGCAAAAAAATAAATGCTACTTCCCCTTACAAAATTGTGGTTAGGAGTAAAGAAATCTGATTTCTCACGTGACCAGTGTTTATGAATGTCTTCGGTTGTTTCTTCTCTCTATTTTGTGTAGTTCATCATCAAGCTTTTGTAGCTCAACATGGTTTGTAATTCTGTTCTGTCTCTATCTTGTGTAGCTCATCATCAAACTTTTGTAGTTCTTCAGTTCAACATGGTTTGTAATTCTGTCTTGTCTCTCTGCTAATAGACTCAGTCGCTGTTTGTACTACCGTTTCGTACCTCAGAAATGAGGTATCTGAGGAAGGTGGTATAAGTAACAAGAAGATACATGGTCCACAACCAGACGATACATCAAGGCCTAAAATCCCACCCCCTGCAGACCCAAGTAGAACAGTCCCAACTAAGATGGTTTGGCCATGTCTGCAGAATGGGAGAAGATCGGCTACCACGACAAGCATGGGAAACAAAGAGCCAGGGATCCAGACCACCAGGACGACCCAGAGTCCGCTGGGAGGACAACATTAAACAATCTTTGAAGGACAGAGGGCTAGAACGGATACAGGCCAGGAGGAAGACAGCCGATAGGATAGTCTGGCGCTCTCTCTTCCAAACCTCTACACCTCACGGTAGAAGGGGAACGACTAAGTAAGTACTATCATAGTGGGAGACTTCAATGCTCATCATACAGCTTGGGGAGGCAATGTAATAGACAAATCAGGAAAACTAATGTTGGACTTCATTGAAAACAATGAAATATTACTGAATGATGGATCAGTAACAAGAATTAACCCTTGTGCAAATCAGCAAGACACAGCCATTGATATAAGCATTGTAACACCAAATCTTGCTAATGCAAAATGGGAAGTTATTGGGGATACCAATTCAGATCATTTACCCATTGAAATAACACTAAAAGATAATTACAAACCTAACAAACTGGTAGAAAAACCGAAATTTTACTATAATAAAGCTAATTGGGTAGCTTTCCAGGTAGAAATGGAATAGATAAAAATGAATAATATAACAAATTAAAATATAGATGTATTTGCAGATAATTTTACAAAGGAATATTACTAATAGCTGTTAAATATATACCAAATGCATATATGCCAGAACACATAATTCCACACCGCATTAAGGAAACAAAAATGAATGAACATTGGAACAAAAACCCAGTACCATGGTGGACAGTTAAATGTACAGAAATTCAAAAACAAAGAAAACAAGCTCTACAAGAATATAGAAAGCATAGATCTGAAGATAATTTAGATATTTATAAGAACATAAGAAATGAATCAAACAGAATAATACTTAAGGCAAAAGAAAATCATTGGAGAAAGTTCTGCCAAACACTGAACCCTGCAACTAATTCTACATCAGATGTGTGGAATAAGTTAAAAGCCATTAAAGGCAGAACTAAACTTTTGATAATACCTCATATAAAAAGAACTGAAAGGGCAGAGACCGATTGGCAGAAAGCAGAAGTGCTGGCCAAGTAATACCATAGAGTTAGTTCTAAGGAAAATCTAGGACAGGCTGAAGTCAACAGAAGAGCAACACTTCTTAAAAAACTCGGTAAAGAAGTACCTTATAATACTGAAAATGTATCAGATTTAAATGCAGATATTACAATGGAAGAAGTTGAAAATACAATAAAGGACAAAACAAATACATCAGCAGGGCATGACATCTTGACTAATTTCTTTAACTTCCCATCTAGGTAAAATATTAGAAACCATAGTAAATAAAAGGTTAAAGTTTTATTTGGAAAATAATAATTTATCTAATCAAACTCAGTCAGGATTTAGGAAGAACAGATGCACTATGGATCAGATAATTAAATTGGAACATGAAGTAAAATCAGGATTTCAAATTAAAGAAAAAACTGTGGTAGTATTTTTAGATATAGCTAGGGCTTATGATGAATGCTGGAGAGAGGGTGCTCTCTTTAAAATGAAGAAGATAGGAGTAACCGATAAAATATATAATTATTTAGAGAATTTCCTGCAAGATAGGTATTTCACTGTTCAGGTAAAAAATGATAGATCAGAACTGTATGAACAACAAAATGGAATATCCCAAGGATCAGTAATGTCTCCTTCAATTTTTACAATAATGGTAAATGATTTAGGTGAAGAATTTAATGATATAACAAATAAATTGTCACAGTTTGCAGATGATGTTGGTATATGGAGGACTGGGAAACATCTGCCAAACCGAAGACGCATCACTGCAGTCTGGCTGAGAGAGTAATGATCAAAGTAAGAAGGCAAACCCGGTCACACAAAAATGCCGTGCTGAAAGGCGCAAATATCGCAGCTTCGCTGTAAACGTACACAACGCCCCCAGCGCCCTTTTCAGGACGAACGAGGAAGAAGAAGAATTATAGCTCTGAAACATGGAGAAAACCAAAAACAAACAGCTTTCATAAATGGTTGCTTGGGTAGAATACAAGGATTGAAGAAATATGACGAAGTCACCACGTGTAGTTGATGACAAGAACTAGACAAGTGCCAAAAAGGACATTGGAGACGGATAGACCACGCAATGAGGAAACCCGTTGATAACATTACCAGGCAGTTCTTGATCTTGAGTCCATAGAATAAGAAAGAAGGAAAGAGGTCACACACAAAAAAAACAGACGAAGAAGGGAACTGAATACATAAATTAAATGGATGAAAACGTCATGTTGGGACTTTAAACAGATGATACAGGACGGGAGGATTTGGTATGAGCTTGTTGAAGACATCCGCTTCATAGGTAGCTAAAGGATATTGATGATGAATAAAGACATATAGAAGTAGGCCGGGGTAATTAGTAGATAAACAAAAGAATTCACAAAGCCCGCAGTTTAACAGAAGAATATTTCGAAAACGATGAATAGGTATATAAGAGGGATGTTCTGAAAGAAGCGAAGACAATTTTTGATGCTTGTTAGAAGGCAGGTATACGCCTTCTTTCTCTGGGCATGTTATGAGAGAGGAAAGGTGAGATATATTGTCAGTACATGGAAGATTGATTTGAAGCACAGATGGATAAATGGATGATTGCGTTGATTAGAAGGATTGAAGTGGTGTGACAAGATCACTAATGTGGAACTGATGACACGAACTAGACAATCTCCAGTGAACAAGAGATGAGAAAAAGTCGCTGGGGATGGATAGGGCACACATCTAGAAAACATAGTGAAAGCTTTACCAAGCAACCCTTGTTCTGGAATTACCAGGGAAAGAGAGAGGACGTTTGTTGAAGACCAATGATCCTTGAGGAGCAGAAGGGTGAAAGAAGAAGACAGGAAATATTGAAGGAAAGAAAAGCATAGAGGGCAATACAGAGAGAAAATACTTGACTCTTTGACAAGGTGGCATAGAAAGAAGTCAACAGCAGTATTGATATACAATTGTGAGGACATGAGGTTGTGGAGAGAACTGGTAAACTACGCCATAGAACATGATATTGAAGAAGACAATTATGTTGGGACGCGTGATACAATTATTTATAAGAAACAATCACATATATGCAGAGTCGGTCTTAGGGATTTTGTTGTTGTTTTAGGGTTTAAAAGTCATATTTGTAACCAATAAGTTTGGTTTTGGCTCGTGTAAAGTGCCGGCAGGAGGAAATATGACTTTAACCAAATCGCCGTACTATGCGGCTTTTGGGAGATTAATCTACCATATCGTGGCGCGCCATACGGCTCGTGGGGTATAACAGGGATAACATAAGGATGTCAAGAAGTGGTGCGAAGTCCAGTGATGTAACCCTTCCCTCCCTACACACCGTGCCCTATTGTATTGTACCCTTATGAGACACAGTTCCATGCTATTGAGTTTGATCACACTGTATTTTCCGATAATATTAGGTAAAAAAATTTTAAAATTGACTGTGAATTACTGAAGAGATGTAAGTGCGCTGCTTTTGAAGAAGACAAAAAACAGGACACTTCTTTTTCTTCGTTCTCTTTCAGACGTCGAAGCAGTAAGCAGCTTGAGGCTGTTGGAATGTCCGTAGAGTTTTTTTTACAGGAAACGTACTGGTGTTGGGCATATTTTCTTTCTGTTTCTCATATGTTGGGCATCTTTGAAGCAGATGTTCAGCAGTCATTTTATCAGTGCCACAGTTACACTCATCGGTAGTTCGTATCTTCAGCTTGTTGAATAGAGGGCATCTCAATCTGTTGTGGCCTGTGCGAAGTCTGAAGATTACCATTTTTCTCTTCTAGTGTGATGAGTCTGAATCCTATCTCGGCTATCATTCAAAACATTACACCGTACATAAATTTCGAGAAGCCAAACAACTAATCAAAACGGCAGCTCGGTTCATGCAAGGCAAATAATGTGTAAGGCCTTTTAGTAGGAAGACGAGAAATTGTAGATGTTGAAAATATTTCGAAAGGCACTGTGCAGTTAATAACGGTATACGTTGGTAATTAAGGATTCAATTCGACATCTTTTAATACTTTATATTCCTTGTAGCATGCATACGCGTTCGTCCTGATTAATCCTTATTTATTAACTTCCTCCCTACCTATTAATTCTATTTCAAGAGTCTTCGTGCTCTTGTATAAACCATCTCCTGTCAGATGGTAAACACTTCGTAGTAGGTTCCTACGGGAACTTAAAAGAAAACACAGCCAAAACACAGCTGTCACAAAGCTCAAGGTTTGTCTCCACCTTGGCCATATACATCACAACAATCTCTTACGTCATTCTTTGGTGCGCCTCATTTTCAATATTCCAAATAGTGCCGCATTTGTCAGCACTAACTCAAACTCAATAAATCTAACATGTGGTGTGCATGGGCAGACACCCCATATTACCCCCCCCCCCCCCCCCCCCTCCCCACGCGCTACTGGAAACTGCAGGTTTCCAGGCCATCATTAACTATACTTAACTATAATGATAAAAAGGAAAATCGAATTCAAGCAATGAGTGAAATGATATCACGATGAGTGAAATGCTGTTAAAATATGTGGCAACAACTTGTGAGCAACATATTAATGCTACGAAAATATCGCTATATAATCTACCTATCAATTGATTATGAACATAAATAATGTTTGTTGTCACTTCCTGTACCCAGGACAGTTACGTAGTTCAATGTATTACTCTCGACAGAGTATCAGCGATTACATTATTATGTCCTTCTATATGGACGATATCAAAGTCATACGCTTGCAACTGCAATGCAAATCTCGTAAGTCTTGCACTTGGTGATTTACAGGTCTGCAGATACGTTAATGATCTCTGATCTGTTATTATAGTAAAATGCGTACCTACCACATACTTTTGAAGTTTATTCAAAGTCCAAACTATACCCAACAGTTCTCTGTCGAAAATAGAGTATTTGGATTCGGCTTCCGACAGTTTCCTACTCAAGTAGTAGACCGGATGAAACTTGCCATCAAAACTTTGTCCCAAACACCCGCCTATTGCGTGGAGCGAAGCATCTGTTACAACAGTAAACGATCTTTTTAAATCTGGCAGTCTTAATATAGGATACTGTGAAAAATGAGTCTTAATGTTTTGTAATGCATGGTTACATTGTTCTGTCCAAACTACTTTGTTAGGCATACCTCTTTTAGTTAGATCAGATAAGACAGCAGTCAAAGACGAGAACCTTGGAATAAACTTGTGGTAAAAATTCACCAATCCTAATAAACTCCGTACTTGTTTCTTTGTAGTTGGGATTGTAAGATCAAGTATGCGTTTTAAATTAGATTCATCAGGTTGTATTACATGTTTGCCAATTTTGTGTCCTAGAAATGAAATTTCATTGAATCCATTTTCTATTTTGGGTGGACGGGCTGTAAGATTGTTTATTCTTAGTGTCTGTAGTAAAGATTGTATACCATTTACATGCTCCTCCCATGTGTCATGAAACATGCAAATGTCATCTATATAAGATATTAGGTCAGAACGGCTCCCAAATACTCGACGCATCATCCGTACAAAAGTTGCAGGCGCATTTTTGAGCCCAAAACACATGACATTGTATTGGAACAAACCCTTCGATGTTGCAAATGCCGTCAACGATTTACATTCTTCGGTCAAAGGGATCTGCCAATACCCTTTTGATAAATCGAATTTGCTAAAGAAAGTAGCGGAAGCTAAATGAGGTAGCAAGTCCTCTAGCAAACGCATTGGTTCAGAATCTGATATCGTGACTTTATTTAGTCGACGGAAATCAATGCATATACGAATGGATTTGTCTTTCTTCCGTACTGCCACCATCGGAAAACAAAATGGAGAATCTGATGGAGAGATTATCCCCATTTTCAACATATTGTCAACCTCGCTATCAACCTGCTCTCTGATATGCAAAGGAATTGCATACGGTCGTAAATTAATAGGAGTGGGATCCGATAATTTTATTTCGTGAGAAATAATGTTAGTTCGTCCAGGCAGATCAGACAATACATCTTCAAAAGATTTCAATAGAATGAGAATCTGATTCTTCTGATCTGGTAAATCGTTACAAATGATTACATCCTTCCATGTTTCAGAGGCTTGGATAGGTACCCCAGGAAAATCAAGCGGTACATCCGCGAAACTAGTTGCTACTTCATCAACTAAAGCAATATATGCCAGATGCGGAGATTGATTTGTGATAGATTCACAAATATGTTTGAGTGGAAGAGGTCGAGAAATGTAAGGCTGTAACATGTTAGTGTGGAATGTTTATCTTTTTCCCCTAATGTCGATGATGTAATCCACGTCGGTTTTCTTACCCACAACTTTAAAAGGACCTTGCCATGTAACCAACAAATGATCACCTTTAAGTGGCAAGAGAACAAAAACTTCATCGTTAATCGATAATGATGTTAATCTTCTATCACGATTAATACGCGACCGAGTCTTATATTTTGCTAATTCTGATGCTTCAGTCGCGATCTCACATGCGTCCACAATGCATTGGCGTAGATCTGTGACATATTGGTGACTAGATTTTGTAACCGTATTATCATCATTTGTTATCACCAAATCATGTAAGATAGACATTGGTCCTCTTGGATTAGCCCCGAAAACTAATTGAAATGGTGAGAATCCGGTTTGACGATTAGGAACTTCTTTATACGCAAAGAGAACCGCTGGTATCAACCGGTCCCAATCATGGGGAAACATTGTTGTTACTTTGCCCAACATCTGCTTTAATGTAGAATTCTAGCGTTCTACAACTCCGTTTGATTGCGGATCTAATCTGGCACTCAATGTATGACAGATGTGAAGCACATCACAAATTTCCGAGAACATACCTGAAGTGAATTGCGTGCCATGATCCGACAGAAGCTCTTCAGGAAATCCGATGCGTGAAAATATCGATAATAATGCATCAGTCACGGACATCGTTGTTATGGACTTAACAGGTATGGTTTCAGGCCATCTGGTGCATAGATCGATAAACGTTAAGATGAAGCGGAATCCTCTGGATGATAACACCGGAAGAGGCCCTATTATGTCGACAGCCATCTTATAAAAAGGACGCACAGAGATATCTGTGGTCTGTAGGGGTGCAAACTGATGCGCACCCTTACGTGCAACTCCCTGACAAACAGTGCATGATTTACAAAACGTTGCGACGTCCTTATGAACCCCTGGCCAACAAAATTGTGCCATCAATCTATAAGCTGTGCGGGCAATTCCCATATGACCCGCAAAAGGAACATCATGTGCATTAGATAAAACTAGTGATCGAAATGACGTAGGTACTACAATTTGTCTTAGTATCGAAGAATAATTGTCAAAACAACGTATCTAAATATTGTCATGAAATTGATACCAATGTCTGGCATTATTTGTATGTGTAATAGTTTTAGCCGTAGCTAAAGTGAATAAACGTCCCAAAGAAGAGTCATCTTTTTTGTTGGTTAATGAATGCATTTTTATCTATGTAATGACATGTTGTCATGTTTGGGATATTATTGCTATCATTAAGTTCATTTGCTTCTGCAACCAGCTGTGCTCTAGTAGTCACAGCATTGGATAAAGCAAGATATTCTCTTTCCCATGCAGAAATTTCATCAGTAGAACATTCTTTTATACCTTTTATGTTTCCCAAAATCAAGTCACAGCAAGGCTGGTTGAGAACACATACACGAACTTTCCCAGTAAAGAATGGCGTGGTTATTGTTACGTCGGCCATGGGATATATCTCTACCGTGCCTCCGAAAGTTATGCATTTCACTGACGTTCCAGTGAAACAAGATGGAGGGATTAACGACCTTCTTATCCCGACCGTTGTGCAAACCGTGTCCCTCAAAATTTTAATTGGAGTGTTAAACAAAAACCCATTATGTATAGTGAGAGTACCAACACCGTCATAAGATGACAACACTGGTAAGACATGTCCACATTTAAGCCGTGGTGTAGCTCCAGGTTGAAATAACATCTTACATTCTGTACAATTATTAGAATTTTCTAAATCAACGTTACACGCATTGGCGTGATTATTGGTTGGATGGATGTCATTACTGACATTTCTATCTACCGTCTGACAAGCATTGGCTTGTGAGCGTGCTCTATTATGACTTCTAACGAAGTGAGATCTTCTGCGATCTGAAAAATTGTCTGAATGAGAATGTCCATTGTTGTCCCTGTCATAATGGCCACCCCGCGGTGACAAATTATGATTGTCAGTATATTTGTTGTGTGAATACTGGTTATTTCGATACCATTGGTTATTGTTATAATTGTTGAAATTATGCCTGTCTCTACCCCGTGAAGGTGAGCGATTATGGTAAAAATTATATTTACCCCTATAGGATGTGTGATTATTTTCTCTATGATTATATCGTTTATCCAAGCTACGAGTGCGCGATCTCCCGTGCGTCGCAGCACACGCAGTGGATGAGTCCAAGACTTTTGCTCTGCTCAATGACAAGTTTGGATGAGCAACGGAAAATTGTTGACCTAATTTTTCCATTTCCTCGATACTAGTCGGATTACGTTCTTGTAAGAATGATACAATATCCTGGTTTACCGAAGAAACAATTTTATCTCTTAATAAGAGATCACATAATCTTTCAAAAGTTTTAGGTATAGAAGCCTGTACAACCCATCTTTGGAGACATAGTTTTATGGAGGAAACAAAATCTTCAAAATGTTTACCCTCTACCGGCAACATGGATCGAAACTTTTGTCTATAGCCTTCCTGATGCAGACCATATCTGCGTATGAATGCTGCCTTTACGACCTGAAAATCATGTCTTTTATCTTGGTCTATACCCAGATAGACCCCAACTGCATCACCTGTGAGGAGACCCGAAAAAACACCAGACCACGAATCTTTATCAATATTTAAGCAAGAGACTCTTTCCTGAAATCTTAATAAATAAAAACTTATATCGTCGTGAGGAGGAGAAATAGGTGGTAGTCTTAAATTAAAGTTAGGGGTTGTGATTGCCTTCTTCGATGAACCATTACTATCTGAATCATGGGAAACATGATGTTGTTGAAAACGAAGTTTCTCAACCTCAAAAGCTTTCTCCCTTTCAAATTTTGCCACCTCGGCAGCAATTTCAGCTAAACGAATTGCCTTTTCATGTTCCATTTTCTCTCGTTCCGCAGCGATTTCTGCTATACGAATTCTTTCTTCCTTATTTGCTTTTTCTTGCGCCATAGCAAATTCCCTTTCTTCTCTTTCTCTGTTCTCATTTCTTTCTCTTTCTTCTTTTGCCTCTGCTTTTTCATATGCAGTCAAAGCAAAAAATTTTTAAATATCACCCTCCATACTCAGAGCTTTGCCTTGTTTAATAAAATAGTCAAGAGTCGCCATAGTATACTAAGAAGTATAACTTTTATAAACAATAAATCAATATCTATGTTATCCTCTGCCTTACTCAGTCCATCACACAATGGAATAGTGTGTCTGATTGGTGTAGTCACAATGTGAATATATATAACTATATCACCTGCACAACTCCTTTAGACGCTTATTAATGTAGTAATTAGCGTTTATGATCCTGCTTCTTGTTATCGACAAGAATCGTAGAATATATCACCAACAATATTATGGAATTATAGTTACTCAATAAATAATGAATTATATGTATGCTGCAAAGGAAAATTATCACATGACATGAATAACGACAGACCTGGATGGAAATAAAATAAGGAAACGACAAAATTGTAAATAGTCGAAAATTCTAAGACAAAAGAAAATTAAAATTTCCACCAGTAATAAACGAGACGACCAATACATTTACAATTAATGTAAATCTTACAAAAGATAGCCAGGAAAGACCCACGCCATACAAATTCCCAAACAAAATTGAAATTAAAAAAAAATACGACGAATCACAGCAAAGCTAACACGCATGAAAGCCTTAATTTCAAACAGAGCGGTAATCACGACAGCACTAAATGCTGAATCCCTGAAAGAAATAAATGCAATCAACCTATAGAAATACGACACTGAAACGTAAAATGCCTCTTAAACAGTCGCCCGCAAGAGACACAGAAAAGAAACATAGAACATAAAAGAAGCGAGATTTGCCCAACAATGATAGGACCAACAACCATGACGTTACAAAAACATCACTTATCTGAATCGACCATGAGCATCCATTCTTCGCTGTAACTCCAATGCACCGTTCCACGCAATATTAAATTGAAATCCAAAGTGGATAATGTAGTAATCTTATAATGTAGTAATCAACAACCATGATGACGTAATCTGAAAACGTTCTCGTAACTCGTTCACTAAGTATTCAGTTCACTAGCAATCTTGACAATGAATGCAACGTCGAAAATGTCTGACCTTCACTCGTGTGGGACACATTGTAGAGATAGTGTCAATATATAATGATAGAGACGAAATGTTAATTTCCAACGAGCGACCGAATAAACTAATGAGGTGACCTTATCAATGTCCTAACGGTTTGATCTAGTACTTCCAAGTCCACTTGTCCAGTGAAACGACCTCCTCGTAAAATCCCAGATTCATATTCCTCCCGTGAAGATATTCGTCAGATTGGTATAGCATCCCTCTCATGGTAAATAAGCGTGACCGATTTCGTCATGGATATAATGTTTTTTTTTAATCCCCAAGTAAGGTACCAGGTCTGGGCATGACCTAGTATACGAATATTGTAAATTTCATGTCTGCACAAAGTTGCATTCCATTAGCTGTCTCTGCATAAAAATGTTCATTGTTGAACAGCGATAGATTGATCACACTTCCCGATATTGTCCCAACATAGGACTCTGTCTGCCAATAACTTGAGCAACCTTCAAATGTCCTTCAAATCCAACGGACGACAGCCTCCCATATTTGTGGTGGGGCGCTGTTTGAATATATTGTGTGTTCGTTTATTATTATTTCAGGTAAATTGCTACCCCTATCCACAGTTAATGTATATGTTAATTCTGTTAATGTATATTTGATTGCTCCGGCGGTTGCTCATAATAATGCTCGTTATCCCGTTACATCCCGGGTGAAATATTCTCAACTTTTATAGTTTTGTTCCATACTTCACAACACACATGCAGGTTCTTTAACTGACCAATGAGGAACTAAAACAGTCTTCTTTTGAAACGAATTCGACATCTTTTAATACTTTATATTCCTTGTAGCATGCATACGCGTTCGTCCTGATTAATCCTTATTTATTAACTTCCTCCCTACCTATTAATTCTATTTCAAGAGTCTTCGTGCTCTTGTACAAACCATCTCCTGTCAGAAGGTAAACACTTCGTAGTAGGTTCCTACGGGAACTTAAAAGAAAACACAGCCAAAACACAGCTGTCACAAAGCTCAAGGTTTGTCTCCACCTTGGCCATATACATCACAACAATCTCTTACGTCATTCTTTTGTGCGCCTCATTTTCAATATTCCAAATAGTGCCGCATTTGTCAGCACTAACTCAAACTCAATAAATCTAACATGTGGTGTGCATGGGCAGACACCACAGTGTTGAACAGAAATTATTCTGTTTTTAAGACAGCGGAGCATGAACCATGTTGTGCTTATCCCTGTTTAGGCTGCTCCAGTGAAAAGTGGGATTAACCTAGGAAAAGGATAGATATTTCAATGGAAAGAGCTTGGTCCTGAAAATATTATAAGCTTTGGATGAAGGAAATCGGTTCAGAAATAAAGAAACTAGAACAGTTTCGGATTTTTTACACTAGCACAGAAAGCCTACTGTTGAAATTTTTTCGATACTGCATCATACTTTGGCCTAGATGTTTTCTAGTACGGGAACAACTGAGTATATATAGCGGAAGGATCGTTAGTCAAACATTTGCCGCAAAATTTAAATTACACTACACGAGCAAACGTCTACAACCAGACTTCATTGTCATCTGCAGGTGGAAACTAGTCTGTAGAACCATTAAAAGCCGGTCTGCATGTGATTGAGGGCAAGAGAGAATGTTATTACATATGTATATATAATTATATTATTGATATGCGCCTTAAAGAAGTGGATAAATGTGTGTAGAATCACTGTGAAGGAATTCAAGACTGTGTTAACTAATTTAAATTATCAAATGAAAGCAGATGGACGAGTTGATTGTGATGATAGTTTAGGAAAGTATTTTGAAGATGTTAAGCTTGCTGAAATGGACCAACCTATTGGGAAGATGGACAGAATGAAAGAACTTGTTTAACTGAGTAAATTGAGTTGTATCTTATCATTTTCCACAAGGCCTATCTGATTTTAAGGAAGCAAATCATGGATAAACTGTAACCAGAGTGTTACTGGAATAGTATGTTATTAATTGAATAAATTATGTTATTTTTTACTTACTATGATTCTCATGTGTAACCACATCTTATCTGAACTGTCTTATCCTACCTCCTGACTAGATAAGGAGATAGTGAACGATACTACGTAGGATATGTACTTATTATATTTCAGGTTAAATCCTGCCTTGAAGAGGTACTAATTCTATCGAGCCTAAATCAGTTGGAGGGAGCTCATGTTCTTTAAGCCCTTGTGAAATGTCAGAGAGTCTTCAACAGTGTCACCTTTAATATTGAAAGAACCGCAGCAGTGGGATCCTTTTCAGTACAGTGCTGGAACAGGCCTAGAAGACTTATTACAGATAAGTAGCCTTGTTTGGGGCTACTTGACTTTACAAAATAACAGTACCACACCCAAGAAATTAAAACTTAAAGAATATAGAGTCCAAGTACTTGGAACTTATATATATATATATATATATATATATATATATATATATATATATATATATATATATATATATATATATATATATATATATATATATATATATATATATATATATACATATATATATATATATATATATATATATATATATATATATATATAACTCGTCAAAAGTCAAGGGCCACCCTATTATTTTCAATACACTTTTATATAAGCGTATAGAATGATTAAATAAAGGATGTTTTTAGTAAAAATGGGTGCAATATCTTCCTCTGACAGTCCTCTATGCACGTTAAGCATAAAAACAACTCACCGACATCCATGGTGATAACGTGAAATTTGGTTTATTATTATTTATTATTATTATTCCTTTGACCGCCGACCGACTAAGCAGTCTTCGGCCATAACACCTTGCGGCGTCATTAGGGCAACAAGAAATCGTCCGTTGTTCCGTCACACCTAACGGCGTATATTGGTACAACAGACTTTTAATTGTTGTTTCTGTGATCAATGTGACAAGCAAGCGGTAGATCAATCCGCTGTGCCCCGAACTTGCCCTCATGTGTACTCTACTCCTGTCGCTATAAAACCATTTCGCCATGCCTCCCATAAATTCACATTTTAAATCTGTTTTTTTCAAACTTCCGTAGAACCAAACAGGTGAAGTAATCGTGCTGATTGACATTCCACGTGCAATTACGACTTTTCGTGAACAGAGTTCACTCTTAATTTGTTTTACAATCAGCAGACTTAGGGTAGTTTCATCACTTGCAAAAACCATGCCACCGAGAAGAAGTCTTCACACCTTACAAAGAATGAGGGCTATAGCGTGGGTTGAAAGTGGTTTATCTGTCCGTGAGGTTGCTAGACGGCTTGCAGTGTCACACTCTACTATCCAAAGAATTTTGGAGATTTCAGGCCACAGGAAGTGTGGAGGATCGCCACCGGCCAGATCGCCCTAGATGCACCAATAGACATGATGACCTGTACCTCTTGTTGTAAGCCCTGCGCCATCGAACAGTGACTTGTTCCACTCTAAGATGTCAGCTGAGACAAACTTTAAACGTTAATGTCAGTCAAAGCACCATTAGCAGACGTTTACGTGAATTTGGACTGTCTGTTCGACGTCCTGCAGTCAGAATCCCTCTTACTCCTGCTCATCGCAGAGCCAGTGTTGCTTGGTGTCGCGAGCACATCCGATGGACAAGGCAACAATGGAGTCAAGTTCTCTTCACTGATGAATCTCGCTTCACTGTGTCATTCAATGATGGCAGGATTCGAGTTTGGAGACGACCAGGAGAGCGATTTACTGATGACACAATTCGAGAAGTGGATCGTTATGGTAGAGGTTCTGTCATGGTCTGGGGAGGCTTCTACAGACACGGCAGGACCCCACTCTACATCATCCAAGGCAACTTGACCGGCCCAAGATACCAGAACGAAATCTTGAGATCAATTATTCAGCCTGCTCTGGAGGCCATAGGTGGTAATGCCATCCTCCAAGATGATAACGCTCGACCCCATCGAGCTCGTGTGGTGAATGAGTTTATTAAGCAACATGGAATCATCAGGATGGCGTGGCCAGCTCATTCACTTAACCTTTCTCCGATTGAGCACCTCTGGGATGTCCTTGGTCAAAGATTGTCAACAAATGACCCCCTGCCAATGGATGTTGCACAGCTGACTGCATTTCTGCTTCAGGAATGGCAAGCTGTTCCTCAAGATACTTACAAACAGAACAGAGTAACGATGACTTATAAGATTGTGGTGTAAGAACATAGTAACAGCCTTTATACTTTGTGAAATAATAATATTAATATTGTTCAAGCTCAGCACGGAGGAAAGACAGTTGTCATAAAGGATTCAGTTAACAGATGAAGATGAACTGTAAATGTAATGTAAAATAAATTGAAAGTGACACCTTTTAAATTTTTGGAATCAAAGTGATTTCATTTCCAAATAATCTAAGAAAACAAAGAATGATCTTGTATATAAATAATTTATACCAACAGTCGTTATTGAATTATTTAAGTTAGGTCAATAGTTCTTGTTGGATAGTTAATTACCCCCTAGCAGAGTCACAATCTAAGGTTAGTCTGGAGAGGGCCATCATAGATACCTAAGATAGTACATTACCATCTCATCTAGGAACCTATACAGCTTGACTATACCTTTGATGTCGATACACCATTACTCTTGTCAGAGAATGGGGTACTTCTTGTAAGACCAGTCTCTTATCTGGCACTATGCTGGTATCATCTGATACATCTATTTGTCCAGGATATTATCATCATCTTGTTATCTTTCCTCTCGCTACATCTGGTAAGCTGGTATTATGCATTATTATTATTATTTTTTTTGGTTGTGCGACTTGGATGTTCTGCGTTCGAATATATATATATATATATATATATATATATATATATATATATATATATATATATATATATATATATATATATATATATATATATATATATATATATATATATATATATATATATATATATATATAAATAAACAAACTGACGTCCGTGAGCAGCGCTGGTGTAATGGTAACCACATTGCGATGGCGATCAGGTGTTCAAGGTTCAAGCCCAGGCAAGGGCATTTGAAAGAGAGTGTCATCGACTGGGATTTTGACTGCATAACCTGAACGGCTCCTGAGATAAACCCTCTGTGGATGGGTAGGAGCGAAGCTGCTGACCTGGTTGGAAGGAAAGTTTACAGGTTCTCCACCCTCGCAATGACATGTCATTAGGCCGAAGGGCTGAATGCCCAAGTGCCGCTGGCTAAGGAAAAAAAATATTGACGTGCAGTAACCGAAAAACTTTTATTAAGATAATAAATCAACAAATATACAAATATTTCGTACTTTAAACTCCCAAACAATCTAGTTTTAACTGGTCTTTTAAAATTTTGATTAACAATTTTTTGCTTAAAATTAGTTTAGGCAACCCCACCCCAAAGATGGCGCCATTTGCTGCGGCACCACTCTCATCGCCCAAGAGCCGACACTGCATATATGTACTAGCTCAGGGGTTCTCATCCTTTTTCTGCCGTTATAGATCCCACCCCCCCCCCCCTTTCCCCCTTTTGAGCCTCATTTACTTCTGTGACCCCATCAAGGTTGCTTTTAATTGCGGAAAAGGTACTTTACCATCTTACTGTGGCCTCCTAGAAATATGATACAGTCTTGTGGAGGCCATATAGCCCAATTTGAGAACCACTGTAGTAGATAAGGTTTAAATAAAACCAGCGATATGAAATAACGTGTTCTAATCACAAAGTTATGGCAACACATATTTGTTAAATATGTAGCAAAAATTCATAAACTATACACAATATCATATTTACACAACATATTAGGGCAACAAACATGAAACTGCTAGTGCGATAATTCTTGTTTGTTCCTGTGAGGGGGTTGGGCGAGGCACGCGTCTTCCAACCGTAGACATAAGCCCTTAGGTTATATCAGACGACAATGGCCTTTCCACAAAGAAAACTCTGCGTATGAACTGTAGTGCAGCGTTAAAGATACTAAGCCATGAAAAGGACTATTAACGCCTATCGACCGAGGTACCCATATTTCAACCATAGGCAGAATTCCTTGGGTTATATCACTGCGAAATTGCCAGTTCACAATGAGAATTCTGCGTATGACCTCTCTTGCAGCGTTGATAAATACTAAATTCTGAAAATTATTATCGATTGAGGCACGCATCTTTCAACCACAGTCAAAAGTCTGAGTTATTGCGCAATGTGCCAGATCAAAAAAGTATAACTCGGTGTATGAACTATAGTGCAGAGTTGGTAAATACTAAGGACTACTAATATCTTTCAGCTAGCATGACGAAACCATAATAATAGGCTCAGTGGCGTAACTACCGCTTGGGTGGACCGGGCACGTCCTGGAAGACCCGGCATGTGTGTGGACCCCGGAAAGTAGTGATCTGAAGGATCCCTCGCCTTGATATATATATATATATATATATATATATATATATATATATATATATATATATATATATATATATATATATATATATATATATATATATATATATATATATATATATATATATATATATATATAATTAAGTTCCTTAGTTCCTGTGTTAAAGTCATAGCATTTCCCACCTTGTGGTAACAGAAATGAAAGGGGTCAAGCAGGTAGGGAAAGATCTTGAGCAGACGGCATATTCCAGGAGGAACTGGTACAACTTTGTTGCCGGCCTTGCTTCCTAGGGAGCTGAAGGATTCTGATGATAATGATGAAGTAGTTACATTTTTATACAGATATCTCTTCTTCTTTGATCGTTAGCCGCCGACTGCCACAACAGTCAGTGGCCATCACGCCTAGTGGCGTTTTGTAGGGCAGCAACACACTGCTTCCACTTTGATCGATCGGAAAAGGACAATTTCAACATTTCCTTCTCTGTTACTCTCCAGCACTCCGCACTATAGAGAAGCACAGTAGGTACACAGCTTAATCAGATGTGCCGTCGATCAATTATAGTTGCTGAGTCCATTGTGTAAGGAGAATCACCAAGAGCTAATGCTCAGTGACTGTGGATGAAAGGCAAGACATTTATAAGAAGGGCCCGATTTAATTGTGCCGGGAGGCCCCTTTGTTTGTAGTTACGTCACTATAAAGACTAGTCTTGGAAAAGGACTTCTAGGACCTCCCTGAAACAGCAAACGTCTTTTCTACAAGAACTACCGAAGAAAGTGCATTAGAATAATACTCTCAATACAAAAAAGAAC
>JAMPIV010017071.1:137500-187770 GCA_024509875.1 Oreohelix idahoensis
GCTTAGCATAGGTCGTCCAGGTCTCGCTGCCATATAGGAGTGTGCTGGTGACGCAGGCATTATATACCGCAGCTTTGGTCTTCATTGTGAGTTTAGAGTTTCCCCAAACACGCGATGTGAGGCGGGCAAAGGTAGCTGCAGCTTTGCCAATGCGGCTGTCGATTTCTGTATCCAGTGAGAGTTTGTCATTGATGGTAGACCCTAGGTATGTGAAGTGGTGCACCACTGCCAATTCATAGTTATCGATAGTGATAACTGGTGCAGCACCCGCATCCTGACTCAGCACATTCGTTTTCTTTAGACTTATTGGGAGGCCAAAGTCCTTGCATGCTTTAGTGAAGCGATTCATCAAGCTCTGAAGCTCCTGTTGGCTTTGAGTGACGACTGCAGCATCATCAGCGAACAACAAGTCTCTTATAGTGACCCTTCTGATTTTTATTTTTGCCTTCAGCCTTGAAAGATTAAACAGACGGCCATCTGACCTAGTGTGAAGGCATATTCTTCAGTTGCATCTCTGAATGCATGTTTCAAGAGTAAGGCAAAGAAGATCACGAAGAGGGTCGGAGCCAGAACACAGCCTTGTTTAACGCCACTTCGTATATCAAAGGGCTGTGACGTGCTTCCAGCATATTGGACTGTTCCCTTCATGTCGTCATGGAATGACTTTATCATTTCCAGCATTTTAGAAGGGCAGCCTATTTTCAGGAGGATTTTAAAGAGTCCATCCCTACTAACCAGGTCGAATGCTTTTGTGAGGTCTATAAAGGCGATATATAATGGTCTTTTCTGCTCTCTTGATTTTTCCTGAAGCTGGCGGAGAGAGAAGATTATCTCTGTTGTTGATCTGCCAGCTCGGAATCCACACTGTGCCTCTGGATATATGCGCTCAGCTAACTTGTGTAGTCGCATTAAGATGACTTTGGCAAAAACCTTACCAACAATACTAAGAAGAGAGATGCCTCTGTAGTTATTGCAATCACTTCTGTCTCCTTTATTTTTATACAGTGTTACAATCTTGGCATCTCGCATGTCTTGAGGAATAGTTGTCTCTTCCCAGCACTGGCACAGCATCCTATGCAGGGGATATAATAGCGTGCTCTTACAGCATTTGATTAAATCAGGAGGAATCCCATCACTGCCTGGTGCTTTGCCAGAGGCCAAGCTATCAATGGCCTTACTGAGTTCCTCTAATGTTGGTTCGGCATCCAGCTCCTCCATAGTTGGCAGACTATTGACAGCATCAAGGGCTGCAGGCGTAACGGTATTGTCTCTAGCGTAAAGCTCAGAGTAGTGCTCGACCCACCTCTCCATCTGCTTACCCTTATCGGTTAGCTTCTCTCCGCTGATGGTTTTTAGCGGTGCCGTCTTACTTTTATGGGGGCCAAGTGCTTTCTTTATACCGTCATACATTTGTCTAATGTTGCCTGTTTGCGCTGCGATCTGGATGCTCTCACTGAGCTGGAGCCAATAGTCATTTGCACAGCGTCGAGCAGTTTGTTGAACTTTGCTTCTCGTAGCCCTCAGGATCTGTAGGGTTCTGGCACTCGGTGAACGTTTGTATTCATTCATAGCACTGCGCTTAGCTTCAATAACAGGTGCCATCACATCTGATGATATGGTTGTTGGAGTTGGTGTATTAATCCTTAGGCAGTGAGCTAGACGGGCGGTTTCAATAGGCCTGACCATTCAGGTAATTCCGATATTCATGTCACTGCCCTCCTTTCATGTGCCGGTAATGACAAGACTCGCTTTTCGTTGGAGAATCGTCTTATTTTTAAAATGGGCGTTTTAGTTACCGATGGTTTGAATATACAACATCATTTTGCATAAGTTCTGGTAGCTTTTCTTTTTTTCATTCTTTATTCGTTGTCTTTTAGATCTATCTTCTTATGTTTTTGTTTTGGTTCGTTTCGTATCTTTTTATATCTTTTGTTTTGTCACTATCGTACGTCACTTCCTTGCGATTTCTGTGACAGAATACTACTGCTTTCTTTCACAGATTCTTTGGATCGAGCTGAGTTAACTTTTACTAGTTCCACAGTTTTGTTAATTCTCTTTTTTTTTCGTTTCGTTGATTATTTACTTTCTTGTTTCAGTATTTCTTTTAGATTTTACGATTTTCTTGTATTATTATTGTTCTTTTTTATCTCTCATCACTGTTGTTGTTTACTTTTTCCATCTGCTTGTATCGCCCATTTGTTGTATATTTCTCATCATCGTATAGTTTTGTAGTACCTATATGTAATTCTTGTCTTTGTCACCTGTTTGTGGCTGACGAAGGGTAAAACCCGAAACGTCCCTTGTTTCTTGTGAACCGTTATTTGTAAAGCTGATTAAATACCGTTTTATTGGTTTAAATACTTATATTCTTCTACATCCACCCACGTATACCCTACTCGTCACAATTCACAAGAAGCCAGAAATCTCGCCGGTGCTACGGAGTTCGTGCACGGCTGAAATCCTGTGTGAGGAGATCGGAGCACTGATGGAGTTGTTCGTGTGCAATGAAGATAGTCCTTACAACCAAACCAAAACATAAATCGACATAAAACAGTTTAATCTATCATATTACACAATATCTTACAGGTACATATTTAGATCATCATGAAAATTTCATTTTAATATGATACATCCTTCTTTTCAACTACTAACCCAAAAACTTTGAACTCGGTTTTCTTAAAACTGGCTGCTATTGAGACGGAACAAAGCAGTTGTAAGGCAACGAAATGTTAATACTTGTTTTGGTTATTTTTGGTAATATAAATTGTTACCGTAATGTAAAAGATATTACCCTTTGTCTTCCTTGAGCTGCGATGGTAAGCGAAAATACAAAAGTGCCGTTGAAAGGGGCGGTAAATCTTCCAGTTTCAGGGTTGAAGGCGCCGCCAATGTTGGTGATGACTCGGTCGAAAGGCAGATCAGAGTTTGTACTCACTGGACCAACGTTCAAGTTCAGGCCGACGAAGAATGCAACTCTGCCCTGAACATCCTCTCGACCTAGCAACATCAGTAAGAGTTTATTATGACAGAGTTGTCTTCAAGTCTTTCCTAACAAGTCTCAAGTCAAGTTTCAAGTCTCTTGGTTCAAGTCTCAAGTTCAGTCTTAAGTCTTTTAGTACAAGTCTCAAGTCTCCTAGTACAAGATTCAAGTCGAGCTTCAAGTCTCCTAAACATATTTGTGCCAAGTCTTCCTGAACTGCGCCATCTGCTCAAGAACTTCCTGTATCTTCTTTATACTTTTTATTTAGATCCCCTCTAGGGTAGAGAGAGGAACATCGAACTCGTTGCATTGCATCACCCGCTAATTAGCAGGTGTGGTAGGTATGTTTTACCATTGTTTAGCCTGCTGAGTTGCGTTAACGCTCTCCGGATCTGCAAGAAAGCACCGGAACTCACCTCTAATAACAACAGATACAGAATGAAAACTCAAATCCCTGGCGTTATATACAAACATCCTTTTTATTCATGTCGTCATTTCTATTCCTCCTTATGTTTGCCAGTCTCCCTTTAACTATCTGGCCCTAGGCATTCCGGATCAGGGACTACCTTGTAATAGCTCTATATAGCTGCCAATATCTACTTACGATTTCATATTTTGTAGGACTGCTTCTTCAAAGGTAATGTGGTCTATCAATTGTCGCATGTACTTTAGTATTATATGTGAGAAGAAGACACGGGTGATAGATAGAACTCACATTCAGGATACCTGCTGAGTGAATTACAAGGCTGTCCTTTTTCTGTAATCCTCGAGGTAAAAGAAGCAGACGAGACAGAAAACACGCGGAGAAAAGAGCTGGAGAAAGAAATGATAATGACTAGGAAAAGAAGGAATGAACGAACGAACGAACGTTATTTTCAAAGGGTTAAGAATTAGGCACGCAGGCCCGTCTATTATTCTGCTCTCTCTCTCTCTCTCTCTCTCTCTCTCTCTGTCACCTTGCATACTGTGTCCGTAACGGAGGACCTGGCGTATATTTTTAAAGCTCTATGCCCCCGTTAGGAGCTAGAGGTTAATAAATGACTGACATTTATGTTCATCTCTTGCTGTTTCCGCAACGTGATTGGCCACGTGCTCAGGACTCCGACGCCATCACAAGAACTGCTCTGCTATAGACCCAGAAGGAAGACAAAAGAGAGGTCGACCAAAAACAATTAGGCGAAGAACTGTGGAGGCCGAGACGCAAAGCACAAACCAGAGTTCGGGCACTGCACGAAGGATGGCCGCCAACCGAGCAAAGTGGTGACAGTTAGTTGCTGCCCTACAAGACGCCACCAGGAGTGACGGCCACTGACTAGTTTTAGTCTGAAGGGAAGGATACATCGAAGAAGAAGAAATGATGCATGCGGATTTTATCATCTTTAGCGAAACGTGAGACACGAACAATTTAGAACTTACTGGATATTCCAGGTGCACCAGCAGGTCCTTGTTTTCCCGGAAGTCCTGGAGTCCCAGGCTTCCCTGCCAGACCACGAGGTGCTTTGACAGGTAGCGTTACAGGCAGACTCCTCCCACCCTTGCACGTGACCTCCAGTTCGCAGACATCATTGGCGGCAACCTCCTCCGCCGGAGAATCCTGCAATATCCCTTGGTTCTGGTTTCTACGAAATGGCCGCTTTGACATTGTCATGTTAACAGAGACCACAAGGAGAGCAAAGAATATGTCGAGGAGTTTTGTTGTCATTCTGAGCACTTTTGATTTGTTTTCTGCAATGATTAAAAAAAGAAAAATTAATAAAAAAAGAAAGAAAATAATACCTTTGTCTGAAGGGTTGTAATCCGGTCAATCGCGTTCTGCCAGTAGAGCGTGGGATACGGTGTGGTACATCTCTGGGTAAAGGTCTGGGACAAAAGGAAACAAATAGTTAAGCAAGGGAAATTTTGGACTAACAAGCAGAGGCGGATCTCCTATGAAGCCAATGAATCTTGAGCTTCAAAGCCCCTAGTCTAAGTCTTTATATAACGTTTCTTTCCCATCCCCCAACATTTCTTTTTTATGACAGGGGCCGTTAAAATATAGATCCGACACTGCACGCGAGATCTCATCAGCCGGCGTTTTAAATCGGCGGATTCTGCAAGACTTAAGGTACTTTGTCCATGTTTCCATTTGTTTTTAAAACCCTCAAGCTAGCTTATTGTTATAACTTCACTTGTATCCACTAGATGTACACTACACGAAACAATTGTTAAAACAATGAGTTATTACTGACACTTAACAAAATTAGTTTGTTTGTTTGGTTTTTTTTTTTTTCAGAAACAAAATAAATCTAATAAAATCTAAAAGGTCAATAAACTGACGTTACAAGAGATAGTAAAAATTGGTACCCGCTGTGAAATCATGTGTTAAATCATCTGGAGTTGTATAATCAATGTAACGTAGCACTTTGTTGCGACTCTTTTTGCACACTACAAAGAAAATCATTAATTCGGAACTTTGTGGTGCTCAAATGAATGTTGCGAAACGCGTCGTTACGCGTGAGTTTTATGTCGTAAGTTGTCGCGTACGGCAACGGGAAGGGGATATTCGCTGTGTAGCCGTCAGGAATGGACGTGTTTAAGACTGTGTTCCGTCTGGATATTAAATAAGCGTGGTTCCTAAATGTTCTATCAAAGTTCAGTATATGTCTCCACTGAGACCTCATGGATTGGTTTGGTTTGGTTTTTACGGACAATCTTCAGTGCACACGGACAACTCCATCAGTGCTCCGATCTCCTCCCTTAGATCACACAAGGAGGATCTCAGCACAGTGCACGAAATCCGTAGTACCGGCTGGTATCCCAATGTGTGTATTTAGGAATCACACATTCTAGAAATATTTTTGTGGTGGGTAGGTTTCTAATTTTTAAATTTTGCCAGGGCAGCGGCCTGATAGGCCTACTTTTTACGATTTCCAAGGGCTGTTGGATTTTTAACGTGCGCAACTTGCACACGTGACCTCCTATTTTTTCGCCGTTATCCGAGAAGGCTAAGCATCCGATCTTACTACCCAGGAGACCGGAATGGGGGGGGGGGGGGGGACATCATTAGGACCACTGGTTCTGAAAATAAATGTCCATAAATTAAATTCCCTCAACTGGGAATCGAACCCGGTACCTCTAGAATTCGAAGCGGACGCCATACCTCTTAGCCACTAAGACCCTCACAGATCATGATGTACTAATGAATGTACTTACCAATCTTCACATGGACTGAGATATATTATGCGATGTTGGAATGAACTCAGGGTTTAACGAACATAATTATATTGTTGCCAAATGTATATGGTCCTACGGATTTAATGTCAATGAGTCATAAATGGATCTTCAATTGTTGAAGTGGAAAATGTTTAATAAATCGCGCTGCATCCGTGCACTATTAGTTCTCTCAACTTTTTCACAAAGTTGTCACTTGGCCGCGTTCAACACTATTGTTCTAACATTATGCTAACACCCCTAGAAGCATGCAACACACTTGTTTAATAAAACGACAGTTAATTGTCTATATTTTGATGTTTATTTCATATAAATAAGTTGGATAGAAGTGGACAAATAACAATTTAAAAATAGAAAGTGACGTTTTCATCACCCTGCAGTATAAAACCGGACGTTTTCTAAACTCCAAACAACTACCACAATTTAGTAGTTTTAACTCACTACAGTGTTAATCAAAGTCGCCATTCACTCGCGTTAACTGTACGAGTTAATTTAACACTTAGTGTTAAATTAAGCACAAACAGCAAAGTTGTCGATAAAGTGCTTTTACTGGTGACTCGACTGTATTTTTGTTTCCTTCAGTTTCCTTAAGATCACAATGCACCATTAATCCCCCGCCCTGGATTTTTGTTTTTTCGTCAGTATAGACTGCTGTCCACCCGAACAACTTTTCGGTTGGAAAGGTGGAGTTGTCTTTCTTGGTTCAGAAGGGTGTTTCTTAACCAGAGGCGTATCTAGGATCGATGACGCCCAGAGCAAATTTTAAAAAAATCCCGCCTTGAAAACGTTCGCTCCTACATCTTATCTGTGCCTCATCTTTACTTCGATTCCTATTTTTGCTGACACATGGAGCCCTACGTACTTGAAATCACTCACTTCCTCCAACCTCTCCCTTCCAAACAAACTGTCAAGCGACTATGTTGCTCTTCTCCGTAGCACACCATCACCCGACTCTTTCCCACAACTACACATGTATTTCAGGATCATCATCAAATCAGACCAAAAGGTCTTTTATATTTGGACATGCGCCGTAATATAACCGACTTGATTGAACGGAACGCGCCTCACTAAAACGAGGCAAAACTTTATTTTTTTTTTTAAAATAGATCTAGCGCAGGATTAAGTCAAGAAGAGCCTTTAGGTTGTTTGGTGTTTGCCCCCCCCCTTTCCCCCCCCCCCCTTACCTAATAGGCAATAATTTTTTGTTTCAAACCACTTAGCATGGTGATGGTATATACTAGTATGATTTATGATTTTGCCTGGTTGCAATATGGCTTTTAAGCTATTTTTGTTTTTTAATATCTTCTTAGAACGTTATGAATGCAATAGGGAAGTGCAAAAAGTTTCTTGTTATCCATAAATCTATGCATTTTTTAATTTGTGTTTTCGGTCCCATAGGTTTCAGCTTACTAAGCCTAATGGATAATTCGCCCCTGCACATATCTACACATAAATGTAAAGTGGGATAAATGGGATTGTCATAAATGAGAAGTGGAATAATTGCATTTTTAAACCATGAAATGGCGCCCCTCCCAAATTTGGCGCCAAGGGCACGTGCTCCACCTGCCTCTCCCTAGTTACGCCACTGTTCTTACCCAAGGATGCACCAGCCGACTACTGGGAGGGCAATACACGCCAGATATTTAAGGTTGAAGTGCGCAAAGAAAAGGTAAGAACTCTTCTAGGACAAAAGACTAAGAAAATAAACTTACGTTGCGGCAACAAGACCTTCGCCGGATACAGACTAACAAAAACAGAAAGGAAAAACATGAGGCCCCACGCATAAAACATGAAAAATAAAAAAATACCAAAAAAGCGAGTGATAATTCTTCTTCTTCTTCTTCTTCCAATAGCAAATCACATGCCAGCGCCTAGTACCAAATTGAAAATGGAGTGGCGTCTTTGTGACCAAACCTATCATTGTTTCCGTAATCAGATTGGTTGGCAAGCAGGTTCTGCCCCGTGCGAAAGTAAACAGCCCCATGCCCATACCCTCCTTAAGTGGTATTACTATTTGCTCCCCTAACACACGGGTGAGATAATAACAACCGAAAGACTAAGCGAAGGAAAAGATATTAAAGAAAAAAAAATATTAAGAGAGAGAGAGAGAGAGAGAGAGAGAGAGAGAGAGAGAGAGAGAGAGAGAGAGAGAATGAACGAACGAACTTTATTTTTAAAGGGTTAAGAATTGGGCACGCAGGCCCGTCTGACATTCTGCCCTTCCTCTCTCTCTCATCATGTATACTGTATCCTTTCATCCTCACATTTACTTTAAGCATTATTTAAAAGGCATTTATCATTATAAAAGTAATATAACATCATACATTTGCAATAATCATCATAATTAAAGTATGTTTTTAAAATAAATTAAAGAAAAAAAAGAAAAATAAAGAATTTAAAAAATAAAATAAAAAAATTAATGAAAAAAAATAAATAATAATAATAATATTTAAAAAAAAAACAAACAAACAAACAACAAGACTGATAAAAATCGAATTCCTCATACAGTAAATTAGTGATTTGAGACATATTCAGAGGTGTGTTATAAGAACTCGTGAAATATTCAAACGGTCTGCTACTGAATGACTCAGGGACTCGGTGTTTTTTCAAAGGTACCCATTAGAGCTGGGTCGGCTCAGGAGCCGTCCAGGTTATTCCAGTCCCTGGTCCACGACCCTCTTTCAAATGTCTTCGCCAGGGCTCGAATTATTCCAGTCCCAGTCCCGGTAAACGACACTCCTTCAAGTGTGCTAGCACCTGGATCACCCAAACGCCAGGGCAGTGTGGTAACCATTACACCAGCGCGGCTCCCATCACTACTAGTGAAAAGAAAGGCTAGTTATGAGGGGAAAAAAGTATGATGTAGAACTCAGCTCTTAGGACTTTATGACTAAATAACATATATTTCAGAACGGAATTCATCATAAACACAAAATAATACATGGGTCTCAAATGTATTTATACAAAATAGAACCACTAACAGAATGGATTCAATGAGTTCATTATTGTACTTAAAACATTTATCATCCTCAGAAAGTTACGAATATAGGCGTGAGCTGTATTCAAAAGCGTTATTTTCTCATACACTGGAGGAAAAATAAACGCTGTAATTTACGCATTAAAGCAACCCTGATTCATGTGCATCTAAGGAACAGTTTTCCCATATTCTAGGTTCACCATATGCACTGAATACATCAATAAAATAGAAGAACTAAAAAAATTATAACAACCAAAAAAAGCTACAGACATTCATAAACGGGTTCTTGTGTAGAATAGAAGGATTGAAATGGTTTGGTAACATCACTAATTTTGAACAGATGACATGAACCAGACAAGTGTCAGTGGAACAAGTGATGACAAGAACCAGACAAGTGTCAGTGGAACAGGTGATGACAAGAACCAGACAAAGGTCAGTGGAACAAGTGATGACAAGAACCAGACAAGAGATGACAAGAACCAGACAAGAGATGACAAGAAAAAGACACGAGATGACAAGAACCAGAAGAGATGACAAGAACCAGACAAGTGTCAGTGGAACAAGTGATGACAAGAACCAGACAAGAGATGACAAGAACCAGACAAGTGTCAGTGGAAGAAATCATGACAAGAACCAGACAAAAGATGAAAAGAACCAGACAAGAGTGTCGCATAGAGATTTATGATCAATAAATTTTCTATATTCTTTTCTTTTCTACCCGCGTCCTCTACTTTATTATCGCTCTTTTATCCTTTTCCTGGGTTTTTTCGCATTCGTTCGTTTGCGACAAAATATATTTTCCCATTCTGACTTTGCCGTTTCTTTTCTCATACTGGTAACGCATCGTATTGCATAATCGTGCCAGTCCCTGGACGAGACGAAATACTGTGAAATCCGTCTCGATAGACATGGGATGGCAGACATAGAGTCTAGCATTTCCATCTGACACGAGTTTTCTTCGGCTAAGTTTCTCGGCGAGGTGTGGAAACTGCCATCCGCATCGCTCAGAAATGAGACAGGTCGTCGTAGAAGGTGTGAAGACGCACGTTTGGCAGTTATGGGCAACGTCTAAGTTAATGGGATGTGTTAAGAGAGAGAAAGAGAGAGAGAGAGAGAGAGAGAGAAAGAGGAGAGGGGGAGACAGGGGTTTTGGAAATAGCGCGCATCCTTTGTCTGTTTCAGATATCTTACCCAGAGTTTTAGACTAGTCATTCATACTCCAAAATCTGCAGTAGACAGATCACTCGTGCTAGAAAATATCTTGTATATTGCAAAGTTCTGAGTTTCTTGGCAAAATTTTCCGAATTCTAGACTATCATTATATTGAACGATTCTAGTTCATGGTATTAATCTGTAGTTCTGTGTGGAGGTAAATATATATGTATATCTAGTAGAATTGAGTGTTTTAGTGATAAATCGCTTATTTCATTTTACTAGTTAGATTTCTGTGCAGAAGAAATTAATTTATAAGTCTGTTACATTCTCTAGTGACGTGTTTCAGTGGAAAGCAGAATAAATTATAATTTCTAGCTTAAACTCATGCAGCAATAAATAATATTAATTTAACTGCTAAATATTCAGTCGAGAATATTTTTTAAACTAACTTAAAACTGCACTGATTCATCACTGAGTATTGACGAAATACGTATGTATTTCTAATTCATGATGATTGATTTTATGAATGTAACTTATTTCACGGGAATTTAAACGATAAGACAAGCTCTACGCTTGCAGTTTATAATGTAAGTTATAACCGAGTACATAGTATGTATAAGTATTTTATGTGTTGTTTGTTCTTTATTCAGTGAAAACTGAGGTAGCCCAACTCTACCAGCGTTTTGTACGGAGAAATATCTGTGAAGAACAAAAACATTTTTTTCTTAAAGACTTGGGTGTATAAAGTAAAACCTGTCTAGATTGCATTGGCATCCAGAACGACAGAGTACCCATTACATAAACTTTTTTTAAGATTTAATGAAGTAACGGGCCCATCGAGCCTGATTTAATTCTTCCAGAGAAAAACCTCAAGTACATTTCAGCCCTTGTGGCAAGCAAAATATTAATATCAGTAACCTTCCGACGGAGTTGTGACTAGTGGTGGTGTGACCAAATAAAGTCCTATACTGAGAGAAGGCAGTTACCTGACATTCCTAATTACTAGAAACCTAAGCTATTGACACTGTGCTCGCTGTTAACGTTCGTGCCTGGACAATTTTAATGTGACAGAACCAGATATCCTAAAATAAGTATAACCAAGAAAACGTTCCCTGAAGTAGTGAATTCAACCCGTCTTTTTTGGAACTGTGGTTCTCTTGGCCAAGACTACCATTGGGGAGTCTGTATGTGCATGTCCTAAAAATTGTGTTTCCAGAAGTTGCTACCAAAGCTGTAAGTACGAATGAAAGCACGTGATCACGGCTGACTGAATAGAGTGAATGCAGGACTGAGTGATTCCTTTATTGTTGTATTTTGGCACCCATTTTGCTGTCTTAAATTTCTTTATGCAAGTTTGTTTTGTTGCTAACAATATTTTTCCTTAGGATAGATCAGAGTATCCAAGTCTGTTCATACCTTTAAAGGGAAATCTTAGACTAAATCATATGTATCCGTGACTCTTTGGGGCTATCACTTTTCTTCTAACAGGACTGTGGGCTATACACCGAGGGAAAAGATCATACCAACGGGTCTATCATTCTTGTAGCAATTCATTGACTTTATGACTATTTGTATATGCTTATTGTAATTTTATGTGTTGTGATGAAATTTTAGTATGATAATTAAAATTCCCATTAAGCTTAATCAGTGTGGCGGTCAGTTCGTTCCCAATTATCTATATTTCCATTGTCATAGTTTCACGTTTTGTGCGTCTATTGTCGTCATTTATGTGTGTGGGTATGTGAGGACATATATATTAATATATATTATATTAGATTTGTCTGACTAATCTAACTCTGTTGTAGATGATAGGCTGACTGAGAGAAGCTTCTCGAGTGTCAGAGACAGAATCTACTATATTTCCTCCACCTCACTCGTGAAATCTATTTCTATTTTTTTCACCTCCCACTGAGCTATCGATTATCTCTATGTCTATTCAGAAGGGACCAAACTAAGCCTTAATCACCTATCACAAATCTACGACAAAGAGATGACATGAACCAGACAAGAGATGACAAGAACCAGACAAGTGCCAGTGCAACAAGAGATGACAAGAACCAGACAAGAGATGACAAGAACCAGACAAGTGTCAGTGGAACAAGAAATGACAAGAACCAGACAAGAGATGACAAGAACCAGACAAGTGCCAGTGCAACAAGAGATGACAAGAACCAGACAAGAGATGACAAGAACCAGACAAGTGTCAGTGGAACAAGGAATGACAAGAACCAGACAAGAGATGACAAGAACCAGACAAGAGATGACAAGAACCAGACAAGAGATGACAAGAACCAGACAAGTGTCAGTGGAACAAGTGATGACAAGAACCAGACAAGAGATGACAAGAACCAGACAAGAGATGACAAGAACCAGACAAGTATCAGTGGAACAAGTGCTGACAATATCCAGACAAGAGATGACAAGAACCAGAAGGGAGATGACAAGAACCAGACAAGTGTCAGTGGAACAAGTGATGCGAAGAACCAGACAAGAGATGACAAGAACCAGACAAGTGTCTGTGAAACAAGTGATGACTAGAACCAGGCAAGAGATGACAAGAACCAGACAAGTGTCAGTGAAACAAGTAATGACAAGAACCAGACAAGAGATGACAAGAACAATACAAGAGATGACAAGAACCAGACAAGAGATGACAAGAACCAGACAAGTGTCAGTGGAAAAAGTGATGACAAGAACCAGGCAAGTGTCAGTGGAACAAGTGATGACAAGAACCAGACAAGAGATGACAAGAACCAGACAAGTGTCAGTGGAACAAGTGATGACAAGAACCAGACAAGAGATGACAAGAACCAGACAAGAGATGACAAGAACCAGACAAGTGTCACTGGAACAATGGCTGACAAGAACAAGGCAAGAGATGACAAGAACCAGACAAGAGATGACAAGAACCAGACAAGTGTCAGTGGAAAAAGTGATGACAAGAACCAGATAAGTGTCAGTGGAACAAGAGATGACAAGAACCAGACAAGTGTCAGTGGAACAAGAGATGACAAGAACCAGACAAGTGTCAGTGGAACAAGAGATGACAAGAACCAGACAAGTGTCAGTGGAACAAGAGATGAGAAGAAGATGCTGGTGATGGAAAGGACACACATGGAGGAAACCTGTTGAAAGCATTACAAGGCAGTCCTTATTCTGGAACCCCCAGGGTTAGAAAGATATGGGGAGACCAAGGAACACATGGAGAAGAGAACTTGAGGCAGACTTGAAGAGAATGAAGCAGACATAGAAAACCTTGAGATGATAGTACGAGACGGGGGGGGGGGGACGACTATGCGTACATTTTTTCATGGCCTATTTTCCTTGAGGATCTGAAAGATGCTGATGATGATATATATATATAGACTGTTATTGTTCTTGTCATCTAATCTGTATTTTTTAACGTCTGTCGGTTTGTCTCCTACAGAAACAGGGGACGCAAGTTTTTTTTAGGTAATGCAACTTGCAACTTGTCTGACTTAGACATTAATTGTGTTGTTTCCCTAAAAATTAATTTTGAGTCAATATATCAATGGATTTCTCATTTTTTTTTTTTTAAACAAGGATTCAACAAGTTCAGGAGTAGCACTTTTTTTTTTTTGGTTCGTCTACTTCTAGAGTCTTCATTAACGCACACAGCAAGAAACATTAGATGACATTCTACTTAGAACCTGCGGAGTTGGTGACCCACTAGCACTAAGGATGACATACAGAGATGATCTTAACAGAAGATTTTAAACATCAGGCTCAGGTAATATACCCTGAAATGGAAATTAGTTACGGTGATGAAATTTACAATACAGCTTTAATTGCCATAGAAGATAAGGTTATTTCAATGGAAGGGAAGTAACTGTATACTCTTGGTCTCCCTCAAACTAACCGAGCTGAAGGAGGTACAGTGGAGGAAATTGTTGGAATAGGTGTTCTCGGAGTGAGAGGTATAAGGGGGGGACATGATTGGGGCAGATGTCCTAGGAGTGAGAGATATAGTGCAGATTAGAGTAGATATGCAGGTGGGAGGTACAATAGAGGACATGACTGGAGTAGATGTTCTGGAGGTAAGAGGGACAATGGAGGACATGATTGGAGAGGATGTGCGTGGACTGAGATGTACCGTGGAGGACATGATTGGAAAGGGGGGGGGGTTTGAGTGTATGTGCTGGAGGTGAGAGGTACAATAGAGGACATGACTAGAGTTGATGTGCTGGAGGTGAAAGGTACGGTGCAGGACATGATTGGAGTAGATATGCTGGAGGTGAGATGTATAGTTGCTATTGTGTTAATCTGGGAATTAACCCTGGCGGGTTGGTCCTGGTTGCTCAGATAATAATGGTGGCTCAGAAGTATCTCAACCAGGGGCTGTATTAAAAGTTACTATTTTTACTCGGACAACGGCGCGTATATCTGCTAGTTTCATATTTTAAAAAAGAAATATCATGTCATCTTTTCGGCCCATTTCTGGCATGTGTTTGTGAGCTAGAAGATAAAAGGGCGCGAGTCTTCTGAAGATACTGCCAAGGGGCGAGGAATCTATAAAATGTTTAGAAGCACTGGTTTCGAACCTTCCATCGACCTTTTCGGCAGGTTAGCCAATTTCTTGGGGTTACTTAAACACTTTCAACCTCTTCTGTTCCCCAGCAACAATTTGAAGGCAGATTATTTGTCAAGTTAGAAGAAAATTCAACCATTTTTTCTCGTCTGTTTTTAAGACATTCTCAAAGTTGTTCTTTCAAAAATGCTGCCTTAATTAAGGCTATTCACACCGATTTTGCTGTGACTGGCATACGACAACGGGTGAGTGTAGTCACGTGTTCACGTTTAGAAGAAGATGACCGAATGAGGAAGGAAGATGTGTGAAAAAGCTAGTAGGAAGGACGGGGATTTAAACGGGGGTATCAAATGGTAAATGTTAATCTTCTTCTTTTTTTTCTTGTTTTTTTCTTCTACTACTACTACTACTGCTACTACTACTACTACTACTACTACTACTACTACTACTACTACTACTACTACTACTACTACTACTACTACTACTACTACTACTACTACTACTACTACTACTACTACTACTACTACTACTACAACTACTACAACGTCTTCTGCTTCTTCTCTTCATGTCTTTATTTCTTCTTTATTCTTTTTCTTCTACTATTACTACTAATAATTCTTTTTCTCTTCTTCTTCTTTATTTTTTTTTCTTACTCTTCTTCTATTTCATCATCTTCTTCTTCTACATTTCCTTCGTATTCTTCTTCCTCTTTGCAACTTCTTTTTTTCTATCTTCTTCTTCTTCTTTTTCTTCTTCTTCTTTGTCTTCTTCTTTTTCTTCTCTTCTTCATCATCATCGTCTTCTTCTTCTTCTTTTCCTCTTCTTCTTCTTCTTTATCTTCTAATCCACTTCCTGCTCCGCTTCCCTCCTTCCTCCTGCTCCTCCTTCTTCATCTTCATCTTCTTCTTCAAGCATCATCCCTCGTGTCGTAGAAGATCATGTCACTCCACAACGTCCTATCTCCATTACTATTCATCACTTCTGTTGTTGACCTCTTGCTATACCATGATATCAGCCTTTCCAGTAATTGCTCTCTTTGTCGTCCTCAATCTCTTCTCCCTTCAATGTTACCTGTTGTTACGATATAGTCCAGTTTTCTGCTTCTCATTTTTTTTTCAATACGTACCAAGATTTTTTAAAAGATCCGTGCATTTATAAAACATTCGCTGTTAATTAATTAGTCAAAATTAAGTCTACTGACTTCTTCTCCATGTCTACCCATGTCATTTTTGACGGGTTACTTCACAGCTTGATAACCAACGCATCCAGATAAATGACCACAGCAGAATTAGAGCCGTCATCGGGACATGGCAGCAGAAATCGCACAGCTAATTATTTTGCGCCATGTTTAGGCGGGCAACTTACTCGTCAATATACGAATACAAACGCGTTTGTTTGATCTAAGGGAGGAGATCGGAACACTAATGGAGCAGTCCGTGTGCAAGTAAAATCCAAACCAAACCAACAAATGGGAAAATTCCAGAAAATGTGTCCAAATTTAAAACAAACAAAAATATGAATATTTCTCAAACAGTCGCCATTATTAAGGATGGGAAAACAATATCGCATTAGTTTAATATGATAGGTGCGCATATAGTTTCCAGGCCGTAATTTCCTGAAAAATGCGCCATGAAAACATTGCAAATTTGATGGGAAGGGACATGATTTTACCGCTAAGACTAATAGTATATAAGTGGGATATTACTGTCCGTTCCTGCTACTTACATGCTACAGATAACTTTGTTTTGGATAATGTTACGTGCGGAAACGATGATATCTAACTGCAGATATATACGCGTAGCATTCTGCTCATATTAAATCAGAGGCTACAGCAAGTGGGTGTAGCGGGAGGTTATATAAAATTATTTACTTATGTAAGAGTATGCCAGTAAAGAGTTCTGGTCTTACAAGTAATACCCCAGTCTTAGAAATAAGCACTGGTGTATTGTTATCATAAAAATAGTCAGACTGTGAAAACCCTGGCCCAGTTGGTAAGAAGTAGTACCAGGATTTAAGGTGTCTCCTCCCTATGACTATCTTATGATTACTTATATTCTACAGGATAAGTAAAAGGAACATTCACTGAAACCACAAATGGAAGAAGTGAATAAATCCTCAGGTACAGTTAAAATAGTTTAATAATTACACTAATATTCTATTTCTACTAGTTGGAAAAGAGCATATACATATATATAAAAGTATTCACACAATTACTATTATTGTCTGTTTAGACTTCAAGATCTTGAATATTAAAGTTACTGCAATCTGCAATCACTGTTTTTAGTCTCTTGACTTTCCAATTAATTGTCATCAGTTGACTGAACTATGGATTTTCACTATTAGCTGTTTTATATATTGTGGTGGTCAGTGTCCTAAGCGACACTTATCTGACTCTTGATCCTGCTGACACGGACTGTCCGTTGCATATATCAGTATCGGTAGACCCAGCACTAGGGATGCCGAAGACCAGTTGAAGTTCACTCTTTGGGGTCCTGCACGTTTGTGGGATTGCCTCTGATGAACCACACAGGTTTCTGATACTGGACAGTCTGGTTTGAGTTATTTCATGGAACCTGAAACATCATAACAGCCTTGGCTAGTATCTGGCTAGACTTGTAGCTGACTAGCACAGATGTCAGACCAGTCAGTCATCAGATGTCACCGTTATACAATCATAGTAAGTAAGGACATCATTTCAGTGATATAGCAGTATTAACATTTCAATTAATTGTAACTGACTAGCACATAGGTCAGACTAGTCAGTCATCAGATGTCAAAGTTATACAGTCATAGTAAGTAACAACATTTCAATGTTACAGAAGTAGTATTAACATTATCAGTAATAACCATCATCTGGTTTGTTCCTCTCCTGTACATCCTTTCATATTCTATAACTTGATCTTCCCAAATCACATCAGGTACAAATTCAAATACTAATGCCATTCTTAGCATCTACACAAAATTAATACATAAATAAAGAGAGTGACCAAGCGATCAAGTTGCTTTCTTCGGTAGTACAATTACATAGTTTTGGAATTGAAACTGGCTGGGGAACACTCCAGTTTACCAGCTGTAAATGGGCACAAAGTTGTGCGCTCAAACTAGGGAAGGAAAAGGCATCGAGGAAGGGGACTAGTCACCTTAACCTCGTAAATGCGGTATACAATTCATTTCCCTATGGCAATCTCTGGTCATGGGACTGCCTTTATCTTCGACGAGATCCAGCATTTAATATAATAAATATTTTCTTCATTTTGCGGTGGGGCTAGATTTGCTACGTTTTAGTACAAACAACAATCATCCACACATCACATATTTAAATCATATTCAAAATAACAATACATTATATCAATGAATATTATACAGGCATATTTTGTGAATTCTATATGAACCTGAAATAACAAATATTATACCCGGTAGTTATCATAATTTCGCTTACCCTCAGACTTCAGATACTGGACTGAAAAATGTTTCTGGCGATCCGCTCACAATTCATGGGTAGTGGCGAAACTCTGCCTCCAGTCTGTCTCAAACCTCTTTCGTTGTCTGTGTCTCAGTTTACCGATACGCTTTATATACGTATAGCGCGGACGTATCGGAGGGTACTGACGTCACAGCTTAAACCTAGGCCTGAAAAATCCTTCCCGAACAGCGATTTCAGCCGATCTGTGCGTCGGGTGAAATTTCTCATTCCTGATCTTCGGCTTATACAGTATCCATCCTGTTCCATCTTATCTTGTTTTATACAGCCGATAAATCTCTATCTTCCTATCCATGTAATTTCCCAAACTGTTATTTGTTGATTTTAATATTTAGAACAGAAGTGGGTTTACATGCTTTTCCGCGTAACTGAGGGCAGCCGAAATACGCATATATCTCCGTAAATGAGAACTTCCTACCGTTCCTTCTTATATGCAGTTATACACAATCCTTCCCTGTACTAAAATGTAAAATCCTTTTCATAATGATTCCCTTCTGCTTTTATTTATCTTTGGCAATTTCCTCTGTCTGATACACATCTCGCTGATACACCGCCATTTTGAAAGCGGTCAATCGATCGTTGACGGGTTCATAAATCTACCTGAACACGTTTGCAATGACTTGAAACCAATTTTGCTACAGTGGGTCTAAAAATACACAGGGAGAAAACAAATATAGTGAGAATAAATAAAGGAAACGTTAATAATATTGCACTTAAATAACACAACTACCAGATGTAGAATCATACATGGAGTGACCGACAATAATATCCAAATAAGAATACAAGAAGCTAGAATAGCTGTCCTTGCACTGGGAATTATATGGAGATCAAATGAACAAAGCCAGAACAGCCTTTGCAAATCTAAACAACATTTGTAAATCTTCTCAGTACAGCACAAACACCAAATTAAGATTATTCGAGTGGCGGACTTTCTGTACTTTTGTGTGGCGCGGAGTGCTGGAGAGTAACAGAAAAGGAAATGTCCAGATTGTCCTCTGTCTACACAACCCGCCTAAGGAAAATATCTTCCAATTTTTTGGTCGAATACCATCTCCAACCAGGATCTACTTACACCGTACAGTCAAAAAGGCATGCACACCATCATTGCAGGCAGACGCTGGAACTGGGTTGGCCATGTCCTCAGAAAGGACCCTGACACTATCACTAGAACTGCTATGCTATGGACTCCAAAATAACGGCGAGAGAGGGGCAGATCAAAGACAACCTGGCGAAGAAAGGTGGAAAGCCGAGATGTGAAGCATGAACGAGAGTTGGGGCACGGCACGAAGGATGGCCACCAACCGAGCACAGTGGGAACAGTTTGTTGTTGACCTACAAGACGCCAATAGGCGTGATGGTCACTAATTGCTTTGTCAGTCAGGGGCTAAGGATCAAAGAAGAAGAGAAAGTAAGCCTAGTCCCACACAGAAAAAATTAGATTTTCAATTAAAATGTGAAGTCAGTCTTATTGTATGGCTGTGAAACATGGAGAACAACAAAAACAACAATCAAAAAGCTACAGACTTTCATAAATGGAGCCTAGCATAGAATAGAAGGATTGAAGTGGTATGACAAGATCACTAATGTGGAACTGATGACAAGATCACTAATGTGGAACGGATGACAAGAACCAGACAAGTGCTAGTGGAACAAGAGATGAGAAGAAGACGTTGGAGATGGATAGGACACAAACTGAGGAAACCTGTTGATTAACAAGTAGTCCTTGTTCTGGAATCTGTCTTCACGGTAAGAGAGATAGAAGAAGACCACATGGAACACACGCAGAAGAAAACTGAAAACAGACATGAAGAGAATGAAGAAGACATGGATAGACCTGCAGATGATGGCACAAGACAGGAAGGTCAAGGTTGTTGAAGGCTTTTGCTCTCATGGGATCTGAAAGGTGATGAAAATGATAATGCGTCTCTTCGAAGAATGATGAACCAGGTCGTTAAAAGGGAAACCACTCGTGGGGAATCCTCTTCTTCTTCTTCAAGTACCATGCCTTGTGGCGTAGGATATCACATTTAAAGTTAAATAAGGAAAATTATTCTAGAAGACCTGCCAGCTGTAACAATATTTAAAACAGGTAGTATCTTCCGAAAATCATGGGCTTAAATAGTACAAGCTGACTCACAGAATGATGATCAAGGGGAAATCTGGAATACAAATGGAGAATGGAGGACACAAGATAGAAGCTTCAAAGGAAACAATTAAGAAAAAAGGAAGATGTCAGAGTAAAATGATAGATAAAACCAATAATCTGAACATTGATTCAAAGAATAAGGGTGTTGAGAACCACATGAAAGACCAACAAATCAATAGGCCTACTCATAAAGTTGAACAAAACCTCCCAATGTTAAGGATTTTTCAAATCAGTGGCAAAGTGGTAAGTATTACTGCATTACCAGACAGTAAGATCATCAATGTATTTGAAACAGTTATAGACAAAAGGTCAATAACACACATAAAAAGAACAAATTATGACATAATACTCACAATGAACATGACTGAAAAGTCAAAAGCTTTAATAAAACAAATTGAAGTAAGTCATGTTCAAGTAGAACTGGCACACAGCATTAAAACTAGGCTAGAATTAGTCAAAGAAACCAGGAAATGTGTAATTAAAGGAATTCCTGTGAAAGTTCCAGAGGAAGAAATAATAACTAGACTACAAATAGAAAATCCAAAATGTAGGATTCTTAAACTAGAAATGATATCATAAAAATTAGGAACTTACACTGTAATAATAGTTATATTAGAAGGACGAGAAATCCCATCACATTTCTTCAGTGGCAGTACTAAAATTAAAACAGAAGCTTACATTCCACCAGCAATTCAATGCTCAAACTGCCAGAAGTTTGGCCTCACCAAAAGAACATTGTGACAGAACGGGGCGGCCCTGTCGATCTTTGTTTCACTCCGGCAGTATCGGTACATTTGTAATACTTATTTTATTGTGGGCTTTCATTTGTCGCACTTTCTTTCTTTCCTTTTCTGCTATGTGTAGCAGATATTATGTATTTTCCTTCTTACACCCTTCTCTAAGGTTGTTTTCTATTTCTCCATCCGTTGCAAGGAGTGGCAGCGACCTAACCATGTTGGCTGTTGTGGGCGCAGCGATTTCAGTATACAGATTAACACGTAAATCGCCTCAGCGCAGTGCTTAATCACTGATAAGACACGGGTGCGCTAATCACCAAAGCTTGGAATACGGGGAGACAACTGATGGACAGACACAGATAAGAGATTACTTTCTGATAAAAGTAATGATGGTTACATTGGGAACACGTTGTTATATGAGTTTACCGACATGTTCGTAAGTTTGTACCCAAGGGCAAGCGGATGTGTACAGCCTATTTTCAGAAAAGTAATGTTTGAAATTTTGCATTTACTGAGTCATGCAACATATTCAAATCAGATTGGCTGATCCTTTTGAGGCGCGCATAACAAATGCGTGGGAAGGCAGCGAATATAATCTGACCATTTTCTCAAGCTATTTCACTTGAGAAATTGATCGCCAAGATACCAGACCTTGCTACAGGGAAGAATAAGATTCAGAATTCCTTCTTAACATACCGGACCCTTTTATTGGAGTATTTATGAGGACTTACAATATAGCACAGGAAATCTGTAGCATTTAAAATAAGGAAACCGGGACTGAGGAAACTGAAAGAACGCTCACGAAGTCAGAGAGGGGAAATTAAATTAACAAGGTCCCAGACGCGTGCAAGAGGCCGATTCGAGTCTCTTTTATTCATCTGAGCAAAACGTCTAAGAGCTACGATTGGCGCAAGTTGTGACTTACATTTCATACTTTATTACTAACATGTGACCTAACATACATATATATATATATATATATATATATATATATATATATATATATATATATATATATATATATATATATATATATAGATATATATATATATATATATATATATATATATATGTATGTATATATATATATTTCTCTTACTTGGGATTCAAGGAAAGGAAGAAGCAAGACTGGATAACACCAGAAACATTTAACACCATAACGATGAGAAAGGAAATGAAAAGAAAGAAAACAGAAGCGAAGTCCCCCAGGTTAAAGCAACTATATAGCGAACAGTACAGTCAGCTGGACAAGGAAGTTAAACGCCAAACCCGAGCCAACAAATGGAATTTCCTAAACGATCTTGGAAGACAGGCAGAAGAGGCAGCACTGAGAAATGAACAAAGCACAGTATACAAAATAACTAAGATCATCAGTGGAAAACGAGGTGCAAACAATATTACATTAGTAAGAGATAAGAAAGGAAATCTCATCACGACAGCAGAGGGACAGGAAACAAGATGGGCAGAGCATTTCAGAGAAACTCTGAACAAGGAACCACCAGAGACACAATTAAATGTTCCTGAGGCTGAAAACGATCTAGATACTAATACAGACATTCCACGAAAAGAAGAAATCATCACAGCAATCAAAGGGTTAAAGAATGGAAAAGATCATGGCCATGATAACTTAAATGCAGAGCTATTTAAGACAAACCCTGAGCTAGCAGCAGAACTATTAGAACCACTATTTGCACAAGTGTGGAAAACAGGGACAACACAAACGGAGTGGAATACAGGAATAATTGACAAAAATCCCAAGAAGGGAGATCTTGCAGGCTGCAATAATTGGAGAGGAATCACTCTTCTCTCAGTTCCCAGCAAAATACTAGGCAGGATAATTATACAGAGAATTTCAAAAGCAGTAGATCACAAACTGAGGAAAGAACAAGCAGGATTTAGAAAGAACAGAAGATGTGTTGATGATATATTTGCACTCAGGAACATTATAGAGCAGAGCTCAGAATGGCAAAGACAGCTGTAAATTAATTTCGTTGATTTTAAAAATGCTTTTGAAAGTACACATAGGGACAGTTTATGGAAAATACTGAGGGCTTATGGAATTCAAAGCTGCATAGTGTCAATCATAAAAAGCCTCTATGCCAACTTTACGTGTAGTGGTGGGCAGAGCAACCTAACCTTTGAGGTGAAGACAGGAGTAGCACAGGGATGCCCATTATCAACCACTCTATTTTTAACAGTCATAGACTGGGTGATGCAACAGACAACAGAGGGCAGTCCAAGATGAATAAGATGGACTACATTTTCTACATTGGAAGATCTGGAATATGCAGATGACATTGCACTGCTAGCACATTCGAATCAACACATCCAGGAAAAAATGGATATACGTAATTAACATAGCCAGCAGGTGGGCTTGAACATCAATCTAAAGAAGTCAGAGATCATGACGCGCAATGTGAGCAGCCCTGAGCCCATATCAGTAAGGAATCAGCAACTGAAACAGACAGACACCTTCACTTACCTAGGATGCATAGTAACACCGGCCGGCGGAGCAAGTAAAGACATCAACAACAGAATCAACAAAGCAAGAACACTCTTTTTTAGTCTAACCAACATCTGGAAGTCCTCTCGGTATAGCACAAGCACAATATTAAGATTATATCAGAGCTGTGTGCTTTCTGTGCGTCTCTATGGTGCGGAATGCTGGAGAGTTACAGAGAAGGAAATGTCGAAATTGTCCTCTTTTCACACAACATGCCTAAGAAAAATTCACCGAATATTTTGGCCGAATACCATCAAGAACAAAGATCTGCTTACTCGGAGCAAGCAAGAGGACTTGTACACCATCATAGCTGGCAGACGCTGGAGCTGGGTTGGCCATGTCCTCAGAAGGGACCCCGATGCCATCACAAGAACAGCTATGCTATGGACCCCTGAAGGAGAACGAAAGAGAGGCCGACCAAAAACCACTTGGCAGAGGACTTTGGAGGCTGAGATGCAAAGAATGAACCAGAGTTGGGGAACTGTACGAAGGATGGCCGCCGACCGAGCAAAGTGGAATCAATTTGTTGTTGCACTACAAGACGCCACCAGGCGTAATGGCCACTGACTGCTTTGACGGTCGGCGGCTAATGATCAAAGAAGAAGAAAGAAGTATAAATAAGAGCGTATGTCGTAAACATATTTGTCTGGGATGTCTTTTGTTGTTTTTATTTTTATATACAGTGTGTTCATGATTTTACAACCCATAAAAGCCAGATCTAAACCTCAGAAATGAGGTATCTGAGGAAGGTGGTTGAAGTAACAAGAAGAGACATGGTCCGCAACCAGACGATACATCAAGGCCTAAAATCCCACGCCTGCAGACCCAAGTAGAACAGTCCCAACTAAGATGGTTTGACCATGTCTGCAGAAAAAGAGAAGATCGGATACCACGACAAGTATGGGAAACAAAGAGCCAGGGATCCAGAACCCCAGGACGACTCAGAGTCCGCTGGGAGGACAACATTCAACAGTCTTTGAAGGACAGAAGGCTAGAATGGAACCAGGCCAGGAGGAAGACAGCCTATAGGATATTCTGGCGCTCTCTCTTCCAAACCTCTACACCTCACGGTAGAAGGGGAACGACTAAGTAAGTAAGTAAGTGTTCATGATTTGATGAAGAGCGCTTTTTGGCGCTGACGACACATTTTTGTGTTCAAAACAACGAAATCATGTACTTTTCATTGCACAGAAACTAGCATTGAGAGTGACAGACCATATTAGTAGTCAGTTCTTTAAAACTTGTATCCGATAAAATGTCTTTCAATAATTATTGATAAAATACAATAAAAAAACATTTAAATATTATAAAACTTAATTACCTTATAATTTTCATAATGCACTTTGTATGTATTACATTATTTGTTAAATTAACTGGATATATTTAATGTATAAAAGTAAAAGCTTTATTTAGTTTATTATTTGTTTTCTTAATTGCGTTGCTGCCCTTGCAAAAAAATAAATGCTACTTCCCCTTACAAATTTGTGGTTAGGCGTAAAGAAATCTGATTTCTCACGTGACCAGTGTTTACCATAATTTTTTTTTCACACTGATGTGTGCATAAGTGTGTACGTGTCTTAATACTTATACAGAACCTGTATGTCAGCATTAGTGTTGATACAACAGTGACACAATTTTATTTGTGTTAGACAAGACAAAATATACGTAAAAGACATAACAGTGTGGTGGATTAGGTGTTATTAATGATTTAAATATTATATTAATGGTATCTGGTGAGGTTAGCTGTGCAAGCCCCTGAAGTGTATGAAATTCAGATAAGTTACAGGGAACTTGTCTGCTTCCACCAATGTCCTCACCCGATATATATTTCCCCTACTGAAGTGTAATGGTGTGATTATGTCATCTAGCAAGTGTCTAGGGTATATGCAAGGTGATAAAGTGTGAAACAGGACAACAACTACACCTATTACTAGTAAACAATGATTAAACAAGTCACTGGTTAAGTTTTCAATTGAACAAATTTTTTTTCAATTTATTTTCCTGTATCTAGTTATTCTTCTGACACAGAAATAATCAACTCAACATGATAATGAAATTATTTACAACCAATTATTTTACAACTGTCATTGAGTCGGTGTTATCCCACAATTATTTATATGTCTCAAGCTGGGAAAATGTCAAGTATTTCTTGCTCCTAGAAAAGGGTACAAGTTTATTGAACGTTTTTGTTCCTCACTGTCTGATACACGATCTTTTGTGAAAAACTGAGAGAGTGGATTGTTTGTGATATCAATTTCCCAGACAAGTCTTATTTGAGGTCTCTGGAACCAGGCTAGTTGAAGTATGTATAAAACGCCAGCATCCACTGCCAAGACACGATTCTGCTTCTATAGGTAAATCACTGTGTAGGCACTCAGTAGTTAGGCCTCACTGCAGAACTTAAGGTGTTAGATCACCTGGGCTCACTTTCAATCGTAGATGAAACTCTGGAACAATACAAATGTGTCCCACTCAGCATCTAATAATCTCTCCCTTTCCCTACTCTAACATGTTCAATATCATCAGACATCAGTATGGTAACTAAACAATTAGTTAACGTTCTCAATTTGGTTGGTACCCCCTTCTGGATAAATAACTTTCAAACCACCGTTTGACATTTCCCTTTATAAAGAAAACATTTTACATTAATACTATCAAGTCATGTACAATCACGGTCACTTGCTGAAGAAGACGGCCAGTGATCTTCCTGGTCTTATGTCATAACACAACTTTTTTTTTCATCATAAATATTTAATTTTCTTTTCTCCCCATATGGCAGAAAGCCTGCCTGGCTTTTCTACACCAGGTTAATACAGTTCCTAACAACGCTGTGAAACAACACAGAGTTTGATGTTGGCTTCCCTCCAGATAAATGTTTCCCCTTTTAGGTTCATATAGAGTCGATAATGCATACATGATAAAAATGACAATATAAATGTTAATATAAAGGTTTTCATTCTTACCGCAATCAAAGAAATTTTAAACACCAATTAGTTGAATATTGCGATATATGGTAACAAATCCAGATCGCTGCTAGTGCAGAATTAGCAAACAAGACAGTACTCTTGCCTTGTCTATAACAACAACGTCTTTAGTGTAAGAAATATTTCATCTAGTGGCCCATAATACCCAATACTAATTGCTTTTATACAACCGTTAGTCTATTATACTACAGCCAATCAGAGACTGTTTAGTGAATAGCGTTCCTTTTCAAATAAAACTGACCTCAAATATTCAAAATAAGGACTCCTTCCCCTTTAACCCCACCTACGGGCAAAACTGAGAAAGATTTTCAAGTCCATCTGTCTATCTGTCTTCTGTACAACTTTTTTATTTCTTAATAGTTTTAAATACTCATACATACTTATTAATCCTGCTGTTATCTATTACACAGTCAGTACATATTTATTCTTATATGTCTTTCTAATGCCTAGTATCGTTTTATTTCCTACAATGCTTCAAATTAAACATTTCCTCTCCTATTCAATTTAAATTTGTAAACACGAACTAAGGTCACTCCGTCTCACACCCTATTTAGTATTACACATTAAAAAAACATCTCACGTTGATTGCATTTTTCCTTTTATTTTTAAACTACCGCATGCATGCAGACCGAACGGCGCTACGTCACAAAATTTTAACAACTTGCGTGTGTGTATATATCGGAGACAAAGCCAGCAGAGTGATTATCCGCCACTAACGCGTGTAGAGTGAAGAGGGGTCGGCTCGGCGTTTTGTAATATTTTGCGTTAAATGTTACTGCAGTTCCTCTTTTACACTACTGAAAATGTCCGAATTGCTACAATTACATGGCGTTAATGTTAAAATCTTCGTTAATTCAAACGCCAGTCATGGTATCGCAGTTCTGGCACAAGAAAATATTTAGTTTCGAGGCCACAGCTTGCAATGCGAAATCTAGTAGCCTTGCCGGCGAGATCATGTATAAGCAATACTACTGCATACGTTAGATTTCCCGACTGGCATAGTCGAAGCGTCTAAGCCTAACACACGGTCTGGTTCTATATATAGGCATTGGGAATACAATTTCCTGGAATTTAGCGTTTGTTCTCACAGATTTTACTACAAACAGAAATAATAAACATGGACATATTTCTCTTTCTTTCTTAATCGGAACCTCCTGTATCCCGTACACAGAGTGTAGAGGTGACACAAAGAGCACAAGGCTCCCGGGCAAAACATGCAATCAAAATGTTTGACAAACAGGTGATCAGCCCATTGTGTAACCATAGAAATCAAGAAGTTGAAAGATGGAAATTATAAATTCGAAAAAATAATTATTAAACTTTGTTGAGAAATGGTCTTATATCTTTCATAATAATGGACCACATGACTGATGTAACTAATATTACACGTGACCTGACTTGACATGGCCCATAACTCTTGAGAACCACAGACGATGAGCGCGTGCCAAGTAGTCGCTACTTTTATATTTTCAGTGTTAGTCTGTTTAATTCCGTCACAAGTACACATGTCCATTAATGGTTTTTTTTTCAATTTATTTATCTTTCTATTTGACCTATCTGCTATTACTTAGTACTACGCTGCGAAGAAACATATTTGGTAGCCTATGTGATTTTGATATGTGGCATGTTTACATGTCAGTTTCGTCTCTTTACTGTTGTCAGGCTGTCGTCACGTGGTCTTTATGTGTGTTTTTGTAAGATATTGTTAATAACTGTTGTTGTTGTTGGCTTTTGGTTTTTATATGACTCTTCACTCATATCTATATTATTTTTATTTTGCAGGCATGCCCAAATATAAAATACCTTGTGGTCTAGTGGTAATGCTAGTAGTAAAACAAGAGAGAGGCAAGTCTGACGTCATGAACCATCATTAGTGACAAGGATAAAACGTTGGTACAATTATTTCATAACTGATTATCAACCTATTTTTAGAAGCCTGCACGAGTTACCAGCTGCTCCATCCGCAAAGGAAGTCACCTTTAGATTACTATATAGCATGACACCCATTAGGCAAAAACTTGTTGCACAATGGAAAAACATCCCAAAATGCAAATTATGTAACACCAACACACAGGAGACAGAAGATCAATTGTTTTTTCCACTGTAGTACAATAGAAATTTTGAAAAAGGAAATAGTGTTTGACATTTCACGCAATATTGACATGTATAGAGATATCATGCTGAATTCCCTACCTAAGTGTACAAAACAAGTAGAACGGGTATTTGCTATCAGTGTCTTTTCAGTGTATCTCCTTTCACACATCAGTGTTGTCTCGGTATATCTCCTATCATACATTCACAGCCATACAATAATTTAACCTTTACATTCAAGCTGTAGATTCTTATTTTTGTGTTTTCTCGGGGTATCTCCTATCATACATCAGTGTTTTCTTGGTGTATCTCCTATCATACATCAGTGTTTTCTCGGGGTATTTCCTATCATATGTCAGTGTTTTCTCGGGGTATTTCCATTTATTTAAAAATATTATCGTACGCCCGCTATTACTCGAGGCCAAATCTCCAGTTAGTATGTCTAACCTGAGGCTGATTTTACGTGAGTATCCCTTTTCCCTGTACGCTGACAGGTGTAGTCTCACTATTCAGGCAGATACTCGTCTTCTTCGGAGGTACCCATTAGAGCTGGGTCGGCTCAGGGGCTGTTCAGTTTATTCCAGTCCCTGGTCGATGACACTGCTACAAATGTCTTCGCCAGGGCTCCAATTATTCCAGTCCAAGTCCCGGTCGACGACACTCTTTCAAAAGTCCTCGCCCGAGCTTGAACCTGGGATCTCTCGATCGCCAGCGCAGTGTGGTAACCACTACACTAGCGCGGCTCACTGTGTATTTCCAGTCATGCGCCTTTGAAGTGAAGAGAAGAGAATGACAGGAATGCCCCTTATCAACCACTCTATTTTTAACAGTCACAGACTTGGTGATGCGCCAGACAACAGAGGGCAGTCCAAGAGGAATAAGATGAACTACATTTTCTACATTGGAAGATCTGGAATATGCAGATGACATTGCACTACTGGCACATTCACATCAACACATCCAGGACAAAACGGTCAGACTTAATAAGTTTACAGGGCTTGAACATCAATTTAAAGAAGTCAGAGGTCATGACGCTCAATATGAGCAATCCTGAGCCCATATCAGTAAGGAATCAGCAACTGGTACAGACAGACACCTTCACATACCTAGGATACATAGTAACACCAGACGGCGGGGCAGGCAAAGACATCAACATCAAAATGAATAAGGCAAGAACAGCCTTTTTTAGTCTAAACAACATCTGGAAGTCCTCTCAGTAAAGCACAAGCACATAATTAAGATTATATCAGAGCTGTGTGCTTTCTGTGCGTCTCTATGGTGCGGAATGCTGGAGAGTTACAGAGAAGGAAATGTCGAAATTCTCCTCTGTTCATACAACATGCCTAAGAAAAATTCACCGAATCTTTTGGCCGAATACCATCACCAACCAAGATCTGCTTACTCGGAGCAAGCAAGATGACATGCACATCATCATAGCTGGCAGACGCTGGAGCTGGGTTGGCCATGTCCTCAGAAGAGACCCCGATGCCATCACAAGAACAGCTATGGTATGGAACCCTGAAGGAAAACGAAAGAGAGGCCGACCAAAAACAACCTGGCGGAGGACTGTGGAGGCTGAGATGCAAAGAATGAACAAGAGTTGGGGCACTGTACGAAGGATGGTCGCCGACCGAGCAAAGTGAAATCAATTTGTTGTTGCCCAACAAGACGCCACTAGGCGTGATGGCCACTGACTGCTTTGACGGTCGGCGGCTAAGGATCAAAGAAGAAGAAGTAGTGTCCAGTGATATTATTGTCAGGTCATCGGGTGTAATATGCCAGTGGATTGACTTTTCCATTGTTGTAGATTTTGGTTCGCCATAGTGAGCGATTTTCAGTACAGAGTTTGGATACCACTGTTATACTGTCATGTATGAGTTTGATCTGTTACATTAATTTAGACAAGGATCTCGGGCATTGTCATGTGTATTTCAAACTGTTGTTCGCCATGTGTGGCTATACTGTGTGCAGTTATTTATTAAAGGGAAAGTCTTGTAGAAAAGTGTTATTTCTTCTGTGTCACCCATTGTATGTTGTGGTCGTCTCCTAGCGGAGCGAGCTAAGTATTAAATTAGTATCATTATAAAATCCACAGCATAAATTGGAAAACGTATGGAGATCAAGAGAAATCAAGTCCAACACGAAAATAAGCATCTTCAACTCAAATGTCAAGTCAGTCCTATTGTATGGCTCTGAAACATTGTGAACAACAAAAACATCAACCAAAAGGTACAAACTTTCATAAACGGGTGCTTGCGAAGAATAGAAGGATTTAAATGGTATGTGTCACGGGTTGCTTCCCCTTTTCTCTGCAGTAGTGCAATAGTGGCCAAAACCTAGAGTATCTAATTTGGGTTTTCAAAGGTGTTTACCTTCGCACAAGATTACTCTTGGCAGAGTTGTAGATAACATGCTAATTATGCTTCTATCTCAAATGAGTCTTCACAATATATTTCAGATGTCAAGAACAATACTGCATGAGGCGGAGCAATGTTAACTTTAGTATCTGACCCACCGCCTTTCGTGAAGATGGGTTATGCAATAATTAGCTCGTTCAAGCCCCCAGCTGAGTTAATTCAGCGAAATCCCTTATTATTATTTATTGGCTCTGCAGACGTAAATTTATATTTGTAGTAAAACTAACTCCGTGTAACCCCCCCCCCCCCCCACTCAAATTTCCCCCATTCAAGAAAATCTAGTAACGAAAATTTCCAACCTATAATACTACAGCGTTTGAACGTTTTCTAGGCCAAAAAAAACAAATCAAGGAAAAAAATATTTAACTAAAGATTTGAAATTTTGTCACTACGCCAAGTAAATTTACCACCAATCCCGACATCCGGATCCTACCCCTCTTCTTAGTGTTTAGAAACGAACGTCGAGAAAATGGGAAAATATTTGAATATTTCCACTATTACGTTAGAAAACCTGCCAATAAATTCTAGGTTTGACCTTGGTTTGAAGGCAAATACTACTAGGTTTGACAATAAACAGTTACAAAATCTATTAATAACTATAGCCTTAGCGACGGTTACTAGGGCCATCGCAATTTGCACTAACACAAATGCGTGGCTAAGATTTGAATCTTCAAAGGACAAGTATATTGAGTCCCATTCCCCACAACACGCCGCCTGTGTTACCCTTCCCATTATTTTATGACGAAAGCCGAAACAGTTGGCAGAAGAAAAAAACAACTTGTTACCTCGTCTTGAAACGGGAGAGAGGGAAAAAAGGGGAGGATTATAATGAAAAGAATCAAGGCTAACTTTTGCGTTTGAAAACTGAAACTAAACCCAGATTTGTGCAGAGGGGTGGGGAAAGATAGAAACTTAGATAACTTATAAGGAGGGTAAATACAATAGATGTATGGGATTATAGCGATGATATTGTTTATTAAAAATACCATACTATTTCATATAATAATTTATCTTGCCTTATAGAAAGTATTTTGTTCAGAAGAAATATAGAGAAAATTACATAGATGAGAACGAGGAAGAAGAGTTAGATGAAAACTCAATAGGACGATAGAGGCTAAAGGGCAGTTTAAGAATCACTTCTAAAAATTGAAATCGACCCAATAATAACCGAGATATTGTAGAAAATAGAAATTTAGAACAGACAGACGGACACACTGAGAAACTGCTCAATTTTGAAAGTCTTTGAAAGTTACATTTTAGGGGACGCGTTTTTGAACATTCAAATTTGCTTGACTCGTTTGATTGGTTAATAGTTAGTTATGGGAATAGGGGGATAAAACTAACACGTTACCAGAATATGCTGCCACTTGAGAAAATATTTCAACAATTGTAGATTAAGAGCAGACTCATAGCAGTTGTGACCAAATGCCTTTGCGGTCTGGGCGACAGCAATCTACACCTGTGCCATTGAATGCCAGTTAATCTGACATTTGTGTGAAATATTTCATTGATTGCGGTAAGATACATACTTTTATTGATATATTTTATAAATATGTAGAGGCAAACCCAGATAGGGGGCCCAAAATTTGTGTTGTACGACCTTGCCATTGGAAAAGACTTACGACATCCTAGCAGGCATGCCTAAGCAGAATTATTGAGAAACGAAATTAAATTGTGTTTGAATATTGTCATAAAGAAAAACCATTACGACTGTAAGTCCAGAAAGCTACTGGCAGTCTTCTGCAGTGTCACAGTGTATCAATGACGCCAAAAAACATACTTAGAATGATTGCACAAAAGAATTAACAGGGTACAAGAGGACAACTGTATACCTATCTGATTGTATGGAAGAAAATCATTTTTTAAAGTGACAGAGGCGTTGCAGCCATATGGAAGGAATGTAAACACAGTACAGAGGGGAGTCAAATAACTTAGGGGCTAGTGCAAATGTTTTGCACAAGACACTGACCACAAATGATGGTAAGTTTGAGCACTTGTGGAAATATTATAGCCAACATATAAACGTATGGGAACGTCCTTCTTTTTCAGGGTTACATTGCCTGTTACCATTGTGGTGGCAGGAAACCTTGTAGAGGCATACTTGGAGGACATGGTGTCGTGAAACATTCTAAATCCACATATATAAATTAAAAGGTAAATGTAAAGCCTAACAAATAAATTCAATAAAAGGAAAGAAGAATGGTAAAGAACAGTGCTGTCACAATGACTGTACTCGAAATCCCCCTAGTTTTCTACTTCGTCTGCAAATTGTAACGTTTCCACATTGATAGTAAAGCCTATAGCAGCATACACGCGTTTCCACAACACAATAAAACGTGTACTGCATTTCTAAGAAAACCTTGAGATACGCAAGCTGATTAATGACCTAAATTAATACTAACATTAATTACACTACGTTAAAATAAACGGAAAGACAGATGAACTTAGGATAGAAAGAAAGGGAGGGCTGAAAGCAGGAACGCATGCAACCCTAACACGCGTCTCGCGATACAAAATTAATATACTCCCCGCGCGAAAGGCCAGAAGCACTAACTTTTTTCCAAATCGACAGTGATAAAAAACACTACCCATACGAGAGTTAGGTTTAAAAACCTGAAAAACGCTTATTGGGAAACATGACATTATACTGGTTTACGTTTGAAAGCATGACAGTACCCAGACACCACATTGTATCGAAGTGAACAGGAGGTAGAAGAAAATGCACATTTTGAACGCAGCCCCTTAGCCCCATTAAACTTATATATTTGGGTTCCTTATGACTTGCTGACAAAGAACATGTTAAACGTTACGCAAATAGTCTAGGAATTAACAAATTATAGCCAAAATAAAATGGTGGTGCTGTCAGACAACACCAAAATCAGAATTGCGCAGTGGCAGGTTTTGAAACCACCATTGTACGGGAAATAGGCCAACATGTTACTTCCTATTTGATTGGCGGAAAGTAAATGTAAGGCTAAACACGATTAGTCGGACTATAAATACTAATTCTTTGTTGTTAGGGGAAACGGTAGTAAGAGTACTTTTTTTGAAAAGCTGTGTAAACATGGCCCGATTGGTTAGACCCGCCAATATAGGCAATTAAGAGCGTCAGTTCAGTGCCACATTTTAAAATAAACTTACTAAGAAACAGTGCGTTGAGATCCCGATCATATTTTTATAAATAAAAGTCTGGGACAGAGGCAGATCGGAATTTGTGCCATTATTCATCGCCAGTCAACGTATCTGTGTAATATTTCCATGAATTGTGGTAAGCTTGATATATTCAATATCTTTTTAATGAAAATTGAATGTAAATTGATAAATTATGTCTGTATATGTGTGTGGTTCAGCAGCAAACATGAGGCAAGGTCTAAATCTTGCTCCCACCTGAACATGAGGTGTCGGAGAAAAGTAAAACTGCATGGAATTGCCAAACAGTACACTGACACCTATCTTATTGACTAGAAGGAACTAATGCTGGAATTGCAGAGGCGTAGTAACCATTTAGGAGGAGAATACTGGTGTAAATTGTTTCAGATGAAGCTAGCAGTTGGCCTAACGCTCTGAACTCAGTGTTTGTTATGTATTGTGTTCAGTCTGGAAATAGATTATAAATTAGTTATGAAGTAGGAGGTACAACCTTCTTGTTTCAGGGACTGTGGTCCTAGTTATTGAAGCAGCACCTGGTCTGAGTTTTGCTGAATCCAGAGGCTGACAGCATACTCCTTGGTCCAGATAGCGACCAGTGAGGTGTCTACAGAACACAGTGAAGCGATCGAGCAGAGGAGTCTTTTCCTGCCGCCATCACGAAAGATAAGCTTATGTGGCCAGATAGCTCAACATTATGTGCCCCCTCAAAAATTGACGTTTTAGTAAACACAGAGGGATAATTAATTGGTTCAAATGACAGGAACTGTGAACTTTTTCCCAATACTATTTCCCCGATTATCAAACACTTGAAGTCATGATGAAAAACAACAACCAAGCTTGAACAAACCCAGTATTACCTCATATTACTACTGCACAAATTACACACATAGAATAATAATAATAAACTATGTCAATACAAATTTCATATATGTAAACTGTGTACATAATACTTGTAATTACATTTGATTGTGATTCCTGGTTCACTGTGTAGTTGAATCAGGATACCCATTATTGAAATAATTAATACATATGTTTTTAAACTTAAACACTCGACTCATTTAAGATAGTCTTATAGAGTGTTATATGTGTGTGAGTGTCACAGTGTTGTAAGTGTTGTGGAATAAATTAAATTGTTTATCTGTCTGTTGTTGTTGTGACTTACACTTCATCATTTTCATAACCCTAGACATTTAACGTAGTCATCACAATATTCCAGAATAATTCTGACTGAGTTATAAATGTGGTAGCAAGTAAGGTCATCTGTCATACACCACACTTATTAGATACAGATACCTTCACAGCTGATCTCAGTCAGTACACTAAGTCCCCTATAAATATTTATAACATCCCACTTTACCACACATGGAAAGCTTCAACAGATCTGTATGCTGTATTTTCTGACCTCAACAAAGCTGTATGCTGTATTTTATGTCCTGGAAAAAGACCGTATGCTGAATTTATATGAGCTGCTGGAACCTACGTCAGCTAGTAACATCAGGTGAAGTCCACATTCTTGGGCTTTGAACACTCATTCAATTAAAAATTTCCACACGTGACTTTCATATTTGTGGACATGATGAAAATAATAGTCCTTCCCACCAGTGACTCACACTTATAGACAGTACTACAGCAGTCTGTGTTATACACCTACAGTGACACTTTCTTGTTGATCAAGATATGGACAAAGATTCCACCTTATTTATTTATCATATGTAAATACATTCCTTTTCAGTTTTAACCATTCCTGCCCCAAAAAGATTTGAGGGACTGGAAAATAAAATTGTAAAATAATTGTCTAAACTTAACAACAGTCTTACTTAAATCCATTTCATTGAGTTACAGTTGTGTTTGTTTTATGCACATATCACTATACTTCCATTACCCTAGACACGTAGCCATATAAAACACATAACACTATCTTAAAATATTTCCCGGAGTGAGATCTTCGAGAGGTAGCGGATAGGTACCCTGAGAATACAACATCATCAACAGTTAGACTCAGGGACTTACATAGCTTGACCTTACTCCGAGTACACGTAGTTTGATAACATCTATAACCTCTCCGGCGCACTCGCCACAATATTAAAGAGTCTGATATATACATACGCTCTCATAACTATAATAATTGAATCAACTATGAATTTTTAAAATAACACGTAACTAATTTAATAATCAATCATTCTTTAACAGTTTAAAATAAATATGAATGATTGGTGAAATTTAGATAAAAAGTGTCTTCATAGAGACTTGATAGGGGGATTATAAAAGTCCGTTGCGTTTGCCTTTTAATTAGTACTTATCTCTTCAAATGATTGAGTACTGCCGCATGAGTTTCCTCAAGTCTTTTGTGATGACGGCACTTCTCTACACAACTCGTCCAATATAGGTGGTTAGTGTCGAATTCCAGCTCTTGAATTACATACTAGTGGTGTAGAAACTATTTCTGCCAACTAGTCTCGTACAACGAACCCAACTTGAGATCTACAATCTCCTGGCACAGAAGAACTGAGGGACGGGAGTGTAAACAATGCATCAAAAATACCAAATACTGTCAGAGGTGGGAAAAACTAAAGTGAAGGTCACAGAATAAATTATAGGATGGCACAGGTAAATGCAACGTTCGAGGTCATTCTGTCACAGAGAGGGATGTCATGGATGGCACAGACAGAGACAACGATCAAGCAGGTGACCACAGTTGATAAAATATTCAAAGGGGAAGAGTGGAGTATGTCAGATGAGAACTGGATTAACTACTTGCAAGTCATCATCAGCCTTGGCAGATAATGTAGAACTTCGGGCAATGGGAAAGCAGAACTGAAAATTAATCAACTGATACATGATCATTCCGAGGATGATGATGCCGTTGTGTATACAGATTGGTTTATGATCCGTGGTGAGAAATCAAGTTGAGGCTTCTTTGCTAGGGTACAGAGCAGAATCGTCGCCGAACATAACGGAGCTTACAAGATAACAACTTCCAGCATGAGAATGGAGGTAGAGGCAGTTACTGCAGCCTTAAGATGGCTAACTGAAACTTCAGTAACAAAGGCAGTCATTATATCAGACTCTCAACCAATTCTTCGAATTTACTTCGAAAGGTTCAAAATGGTTGGCTACGGCATGAATGAAAACCATTTATAGAAGCTTCGAGTCTGCAGGTGCTGGTGTAGATCTATTGTCCTGGTCATGCAAGGGTGTGCGATAATGAGAGTGCTGACAGACTAGCATCAAGTGCACGCACAGTGGGGACACTGGATATGGATAAGGGACAAATTCTGAGAACAATTAATGATCACCTGTTAGAGAATGACACTGCAATAGATGAATCATCAAGGTTAAGACTATTCGAATTTGGCATCAAACGTCAGGCTAGCAGAGATAAGCGTATGCGAGGATGCATCCGTCGTGTTTACAACCAGCGAGCTACAGAGGCAGTTAGCTTTCACAATCTTCAACAAATAATTAGGGAGACTGAGCACCTATGGGTTTGCCCAGAGTGCAATGACGTCTACTCTGTTCAACAGTAACAATAACATGGTACAGTAAAAGATTTGTGTCGTCTTCAGCATCTGGACCTTCTAGTTGTTTGTTAAGTCTTCTTTGTATTCTTGTTTGCTGTTAATCTATTTCTTCTGGTGCAAAATTTATTTGTTTTTGTTGTTGGTATTTTCTGTCTCATTACATAAAATATGGCCATGAGATAGATCATTGGTTCACCATAACTGTCGGCTCCATGAGAGGAGCAGGGTGACAGTGTGACCTTCTCCAACCCAGTTGAGGGAGAAACTGTCTGGTGATGAGAGAGATCTGAGACGGACTACAAGCTTTATAAGAGAGACAGCTGTGGTTATTTGAGAGCGAACGACGAATAAGAAGAAATAAATCTCTGAATAAGGAAGGGAAATAATCCGTACAAATCTCAAACTAGTTAAGGTATTTATGAAAGGGAAATAACTAAGCAAACTAACTAAAAAAGATAAAAAATGCTTCGAAAATTTTATTTTAACATAAAATAATGTAAATTTTTACTAGAATTGTAAAGTACGTAGTTTTCAACAAATAAGTAAGACAATTATTTGCTTTATTAAAAATTTAAATACATCTGTTTCGTCATTTTCACTATAATACTCATTTTTCTAAGGCATTTTATTATCTTTAACCTGTGCATATTTAACAAAGAATAAGCCCTTTACGTTAGTATGCTGTAAACACCGAGACCTAAGGTTCTTTTATATTTGGGCATGCGCCCTCATCGCTTCTCGGGGCTTGAGCACTTGTAATGCTCCTAGCAAACCCAACGCCCTAATATCCGGCCTTTGGCTAGGATCATGTGTGTAGACACAGGGACCGGTACAGGGACATTCATGTGTCATTAGGTCCCTTGTGTGAGAACACAAGAGGATCACTACAGTGACACAGTTTGTCATTGGGTCTTCTTGTGTTGGGACATGTGGTCTTGACCAAAGCCGGGTTTGGGGTGGGTGCCAATGCGACCTCATGCGAGGAAAAAATATGCGACCTCATGTGAGGGAAAAAAAAAATCATCGCTTCTCGGCCTTTTGACTAAGATCATAGTGCATTGTCATTAACGTGTTAATGTATTTGAGGCTAGACGTGCCCCTTGATATCCGGCCTTTTGGCTAAGACCACTGTGTCTTGGACACTTGTGTGTCATTGGGTCCCTTTTGTGTTGGGACATGCGTTTATGCTGGGTGGGTGCCAATGCGACTCATGCGAGTTAAATGCGACCTCATGCGAGGAAAAAAATATGCGACCTCACGCGAGGAAAAAAATAATAATAATAATATAACCGACTAGGTTGAACGGGATGCGCCTCGTCAAAACGAGGCAAAAGTTTTACATTAAAAAAACCGACAATTCAATCAATATGTCTCAGACCTCAGGGTCTTTTATATTTGGACATGCGCCCTAATATAACCGACTACGTTGAACTGGACGCGCCTCGCCAAAATAAGACAACAGTTTTACATTATTAAAAAAAAACGGTAATTCAACATAACTTAACATCTTAAAGCTGTCGAAGTAGTTCAGTGGAACTGTAGGGGTGCCAGGAAGAACATGCTGTCTCTTACGGGACCAGTGTTGCCACAGCTGGATATTTTTTACTAGATCTGAGTTTTTTGGCTTCCGTCTGGGTATTGTTTTTCCAAATCTGCATTAATCTGGGTATATTTGACAATTGGCATTGACAATGAATGTATATTCTGTGCGCTGAGCATTATAAATTATATTTATATTATAATTAAATGTAAAAAAATGATGTGCTATATATTTTTTATACCACTTAAATTTAATTCTTGTTTTTAACAACATCAATGACGTTGTTCTTTGACTCGTTTACATCAGCTATATATTTCCTGTTATTCTGTTAATGGCTGTCATCTACAATACTCAAGTAGTAGGGAATGTTGGAAACAGGTATTATTCTGATGGGGCCATGGTGGAGCGCTGGTGGAGCGCATGACTTTTATATAGCAAGAAAATGGTGGCGCGCTGGTGGAGCGCATGACTTTTTATATAAGGGAAATGTGGTGGAGCAAAATGGTAAACTTGAGATAACAAGAAGAGAGGTATATGGCGCAAGATGGCGGACTTGAGATAACAAGAAGAGGTTATATTGCGCAAGATGGCGGGATGACTTTTTATATAGGGAAAATGTGCAGGGGCAAGATGGCGGGGTGACTTTTTATATAAGGGATTGAGGTGGAGCAGCAGGCGTTGGTACATGACTTTTTATATAAGGAAATACTCATTGCGCAGGTGAAGCATCAGGTGTTGGTGCATGACTTTTTATATAAGGAAATACTCATTGCGCAGGTGGAGCATCAGGCGGATGCGCATGACTTTTTATATAAGGAAATACTCAGTGTGTAGGTGGAGCAGCAGGCATTGGTACATGACTTTTATATAAGGGAAATGTGGTGGCGCGCAGTGTTGGCGCAAGATGGTGGGATGACTTTTTATATAAGGAATTGAGGAGGAGGAGCGGAGGAGGACCACGACTTTTTATATAGAGATATGTTTAGATAACAAGAAGACGTTATTTATAGACATATATTAATTCTGCAGGAGTGATGCAGGGGCAAGATGGCGGGATGACTTTATATGAGGGAAATGTGGTGGCGCTTTGTGGTGGCACGTGACTTTTATATAGCACTATATTAGTTCACTAATAGTGTGTTGTGGTCGAGTGGAGGAATTGAGGAGGAGGAGCGGAGGAGGACCATGACTTTTTATATAGAGATATGTTTAGATAACAAGAAGACGTTATTTATAGACATATATTAATTCTGCAGGAGTGATGCCGGTGGCAAGATGGCGGGATGACTTTTTATATAAGGGAAATGTGGTGGCGCTTTGTAGTGGCGCGTGACTTTTATATAGCACTATATTAGTTCGCTAAAAGTGTGTTGTGGTCGAGTGGAGGTTTCTTGTGGTGGGGGTGACGAGGTATGGGTGTAATGTACCAGGTGGGGTTAGGTTAGGGGTGATATTTTTGTGTGATGTGGTATGGTTTTGGAGGTGGAAGAGAGATATTTTAGATGTTGAGGGGAGATGTGGTGACGTTGTCAGGATGCAATTGTGTACATTTTTGGGGTGTAGCAGGCGAGTGGAACAGCATTGAGAGGTGGGAGTGAAGAGGCGTTGGTGACGAGGTACGGGTGTAATGTAGCAGGTGGGGTTAGTTAGGGGGGATATTTTTGTGTGATGTGGTATGGTTTTGGAGGTGGAAGAGAGATATTTTAGATGTTGAGGGGAGATGTGGTGACGTTGTCAGGATGCAATTGTGTACATTTTTTTGGGGTGTAGCAGGCGAGTGGACCAGCATTGAGAGGTGGGAGTGAAGAGACGTCGGCGACGAGGTACGGGTGTAATGTAGCAGGTGGGGTTAGGTTAGGGCGGATTTTTGTGTGTTGTGGAATTGTTTTGTTATGTGTGTTGGTGTGTTTGTTTATACAGTCTACAACCGCGTGACTTTTATATAACGAAAATGTGTTGGAGGAACGTGGAGGAGGAGAGGTCTTCGTATATAGTAATATATAAGTTCATTAATGGCGGGCGTGTTGTGTGATGATTATTTTACAAACAGTTATACGTACATATTACAGATAGGTAGACACTATTACAAAAGTTAGACGCTATTTAGTTATACATATATAGAAATATAAAAGAGAAAACACTAGATACATTTTATATATTTATTGACAAAGTTAGTTGATCTATGGGTGACGTATAACCGCACTTCTTTTTCGTATACCACTAGGAGCCCTCAGAACACAGGCGGTTCGGATTACTTGGCGAGTCTGTCACGTCTTTTTCGTGTAACCATCTTCAACAAGGTGAGTGTCTGTCGTTATCACGACATTGTCTATGAAGGAAAAAAACAGGCTTGGGGTGAGTTAGCCAGGGTCTGACTAAGCGCATAATTAATCGCGAGAGGTGTGTTGTATTGTGTGTTGTATGGTTTCTTGGTTGTTGTACAGAGTGGAAGATCTTGTCGGCCAGGTAGTTTATGTGTTGGAGCATATACCTGTAGGTATCTGTGTGTGTGTGTCTGTAGGTAGCTGTATACAGAGAGTTTAGATGTTGAGCATCACCATATGTCACTTTATCTTTCTTGGTTAACATAGATTGTACAGGGTTAAATATTTTAGAAAAGTTGTGCCCTAGCTGATCGGGTACAGAATAATTTATTATAGAACAACGTGTCTCAAACGGTTTAGTCTAAGAACCCCATGATGTCTTACAAATTATTGAGGTCCCAGAAATCTTTTGTAGATAAGAGTTGTACCGCGAGGATATGACAATATCAAAGAAGGTGTTCGATTATAAGGAACATAGTGTTCACCTCGCTGACCCCCAAATAGGCTTTCCGCGCACCATATTTTGAGAATCACCGTTCGTATGTCTTTCTTTATTCAGCTGATAATAACATTCGGGTTCTTTTGCCCTACCAATTAGACACCTGATTCTGGTTAACTTTAAATCGAGATATTCTAACAGAACCTTTAACTACAATCCTGGTCATTTACAAGGTGTACCTCACATCTTTTTGTGGATCCAACATAATTTATTTCGTGTCTACATTACAACCAAGTTGTATATTTCAAAACCAAACAACAACCAGTACTCACCCCCTTCAACGCGAACCCAACTTAGAACACATGGATAATCGATAAGAAAGCTCATTACAGGGCATGTTTAATCAGTAGGAGATGTGTTTGCTTAAGCGGTCCCTTGTCGAAAATATGACTTATTTTACACAGCTGTTACCCGTACGTGTCAAAATCAAATATTCAGAACCCATGTCTTTGTTACAAGGTTCGCTTATCGAGAAGAGGAAGAATATTTCTCACTGTCATATAGAAGTAAACTGGTGATGGAAATAAAGCTGTATTTTGCTGTAAAAGTAAGACAGGGCGTTGTGTGTTGTTCGTATTAGTAGATGGGGGATTTTGTATCTCCCTATCCATTAATACTGACTTACTTAGTCGTTCCCCTTCTACCGTGAGGTGTAGAGGTTTGGAAGAGAGAGCGCCAGACCATTCTATCAGCTGTCTTCTTCCTGGCCTGGTTCCATTCTAGTCCTCGGTCCTTCAAAGATTGTCTAATGTTGTCCTCCCAGCGGACTCTGGGTCGTCCTGGAGGTCTGGATCCCTGGCTCTTTGTTTCCCATGCTTGTCGTGGTAGCCGTTCTTCTCCCATTCTGCAGACATGGCCAAACCATCTTAGTTGGGACTGTTCTATTTGGGTCTGCAGCGGATGGGATTTTAGGCCTTGACGGATCGTCTGGTTGCGGACCATGTCTCTTCTTGTTACTTCAACCACTTTCCTCAGATACCTCATTTCTGAGGTTTGGATCTGGCTTTTGTGGGTTGTAGTCATTGCCCACGACTCGCATCCATATGTCAAGACTGGGACATAGGTGGAGCGGTATACAGCCATCTTCGTTTTCTTACCAACCTCTTTCTTGCTGAGGAATCCACGATTTATGGCCTGAAAAAGTCTCCCAGCCGCTGCTTTTCGAGTGGCCAACTCTTCTTTGATGCCTCCCTTTCGGTCTATAATAGCTCCGAGATATTAAAAAGTGGTCGACCTGCTCCAGGACCTGTTCTCCCAACTTAATCTGATGTTTTCTTTCTTCTCGTGATATCACCATGGATTTTGTTTTAGAGCTGCTTATGACCATCCCTCTCTTCTCCAGCTCTTCCTTCCAGACTTGCAGGTTGGATTGGAGATGTGCCTCTGATTTAGCAATCAGGGCAACATCATCAGCAAATGCCAGCTCCGAAATATAGACCTGTCTCATCTTCCAGTACCCCACTGAATACTTTCTTGTTCTCTCCTTATATGCCTTGATGACATCGTCCATAAGGAGTATGAAGAGGTAAGGTGATAGGATATCACCTTGTCTTACACCAGTGGTGGTCCTGAACTCTTCTGACTTATGGTTTGCTGTCCTCACATAATTTCTGCAAGACTTGTAGAAGCTCTGTATAGCATGAATCAGAGGTGCTGGAATATTCTTCCTTGCCAAACAGTCCCAAAGTTTGCTCCAGGGGACCCTGTCAAACGCCTTTTCCAGATCTATGAAACAAAGATGGATCTCACTCTTATACTCAAGGGCCTTTTCACTCAGCTGTCTGAGTGTGAATATTAGGTCTTGAGTACTTCGGTTTGCTCGGAATCCGCACTGGACCTCATCGAATTGTGGCTCAGCTAGGCGTCGGAGTCTCTGCTCTAGGATTCTAGAGTAGATTTTACCAGGGACACTGAGAAGGGATATGCCTCTATGGTTTCCACATTGTCGATTGTCACCCTTTTTGAAAATTGGTGTTATGATGGCAATCTCCCAATCCTTTGGTATGGTCTTGTTGCACCATGCTGCCTGTAGGACCTTTAAGAGGAATAGGTCGCCTGATGCTCCCATGTACTTAACCATTTCTGGTGTTATACCATCATGCCCTGCTGCTTTGCCCATCTTGATTTTCTCTAGTGCTGCCCTCAGTTCTTCCATCTTTATGTCATCTTCACCATCATTGGTTTCCTCTTCTGTGTCAGTGGTTATCATTTCTGATGCTTCATCATGCTCACCATCCAATAGTTCTGAGAAATATTCTTTCCATCTAGCAATAAGCCCCTGATATCTGGTCTTAATTTCTGGCTCTCTCAGCTTGTAGGTCCTAATGCTCATTTCTCCTGCTCGTTTACTTGGTTTCTTACGTGATGTTGGGCAGTTCCTAGGCTGAGCAACTCTTTCAGTTGTTCGTTTGATTGTTAGCAGGTAGTGATCACTTCCAATCTCTGGCCCCCTCCAGACTCTTGCATCTCGGACATATCTGAATGAGCTTCTCCGAACAATGGCATAGTCGATCACTGACTTCTCATTCTTGGTTGGTTCACATCTAGTGTATGCATGTATGCGCTTATGAGGGAACTTTGTGTTTGTAATGATCAGATTCTGCTCACTGCAGAATCTAAGGAGTCGCTTTCCATTGTCATTGAGAGTATCTTCTCCATATCTTCCGATAACTCCACCCCATCTAGCATGGTCATTTCCAACTCTGGCATTAAAATTTCCGAGCATAATAACTTCATCTAGGCAGTCATCCACTGTCCTTTGAAGCAGCTCGAAGAATTCCTCCTTGACCTCTGCTCTCTCATCCTCATTTGGCCCATACACTATGACCAGGTTGACTATGGTTTCTCCTTCTTTTAGTTTTACAACCATAATGCGCTCCGAGACAAAGTTCCATCTCTTGATACTATCTTTTTGATTTTGGGCCACAATGCAACCCACGCCCCCTTTAGCTCTTTCAGATATGGGTACACCACTGTAGAGCAACGTGTTGCCATCGAGATCCATGACTCCTTGTCCTTTTTTCTTCGTTTCCGTTATAGCCAGGATTTCTAGTTTTGCTTTCCTCATCTCTTCCACCAGCTCCTCTTCCTTCCCATTTATACTTCTTGTGTTCCAAGTTCCATAAGTCGTAGTCCGTAGTCCATTCCAGTTCGTCGCCTTTAGAATCAGTCCGGTTTTCTCTCTTCTAGTTCGCGTAATCATGATTTAAAGCAAACAGGTGATTGGCCTGTTGTGCCTTTGCATGGTGGAAGGGCTGCCTCCTTATGGCCTCCATGCAGGCCGCCCTCCTCCTTTTTCATCCGGGCTTGGGACCGGCATTGGCGGAGTTCCTATCCATTAGTTCAACTTGTTATTACTCTCTCTTCTAGTTTTCACTGTGATACAGCTTATCCAAGGAAAGTTAGATATCTGGTTTTAATCTCAAAGGTTCTTATCTTTACCGTACTTTATGATGTCTTCGGAGTGCTTTCATTTGCCGTCAGTGTATTTTTTTTCCGGAGTATTTTCAGTTGTCTTCAACGTACTTTCAGTTGTCGTAAATGTACTTTTAATTGTTTTCATTGTAATTTCAGTTGTCTTCCTTGTACTTTTAATTGGCTTCATCGTACTTTCAGTTGTCGCTTACGTACCTTAATTTGTCTTCAGTGCCCTTTCTGATGTCTCGAACGCACTTATGTCTTGAGCATATTTGCAGTTGTTTTCATCGTACTTTCAGATGTCTGCCGTACTTTCTATTGCAAACTGGAGTCTAAATAATCTTTTTACTCAATTTTTAGTTTTAGTTATTGATTTGTAATGAAAACACACTCGCAGATAATACACTTGTGTGGCTCTCGAAGCGTGGGGTGTGTTGGGGTATTGGTTTTTGTGTGCCGGTATTTTAATTGTTGTATATACAATATGTATATATGGGAGTGAAGTGTTAGAGACCTGTACTAGTTCTACCATCGAACCTGCGTCCTGGTAGTGTGTGTGTTGTTGTGGGTGGGTGTGTGTGTGTGTCTGTGTGTGCGTGGGTGTCTGTCTGTGTGTGGGTATGTGTGGGTATGGGTGTGTGTGTGTGTGTGTGTGTGTGTGTGTGTTGGGTTGTAGCAGGTGGATGTTTAGACAGATATTAATATGTATACATACGATATTTATACACACCATATTTTAGGCAGCATAGATGTTATAGAGGTAGATGAGTAAGGGTCGGTATGATGGGGGTGGTTTTGGTTTTGTGTTGTGTTGTGTGTGTGTAGCTAGTGATGAGAATATAAGACGCTGAGAGGTAAAGTGGGGTCGTAGGCAACTATGTTTGTGAGGTAAAAAATATGATAGAGAATCCTCATTGTTGGGTGAATGTAACTACATATTAACACGGGCGCTGGCTCACGTGGTAGTATTCTTTATTATTTATATTATATCATGAGTAATAAATCTACTTACCCCAATGTTCAGTTAATGTTATGTAAATGAGCCGTAAACAGTCGTAGTCTCCAACATAAAAAATATTGGGAAAGACCAAGCTGAACAAAAACAAATAAACAATTTATTGAACACACCCGTAGAGATATATCTTGCAGGTAGACTAAAAAACGAGGAGGTGGTGCAGACACGGTAGATAGAAGGTAGTGAGACTTCTTTTTTGCTTAGTTTTTTGTATTGTCCTGCAATTTTCAAACTTTAGTAAAAGGTTTTCTTCCAAGCACCAAGGACGGTCCCAAAATTTTCTCCCAGGCCTCCGCAAAGGGTCCAACCTATAGATAAATAGATCAACCGTCAAATACTTCTTTAAAAAATTTCTCCCCCTTGGCAAACAAATTTCTCCCCTGGTCAAAAAATATATCCCCCTTATCAATCAATTTTCTCCTCCTTGGCAAAGAAATTTCGCCCCTTTGTTAAAAAAATACTTCACCTTCCCAAAAAATACTAACTTGTCAAAAAAAAAATTTCGCCCTCTTGGTAATCAAACTGCTTCCTAGTGTCAAATAAATTTCACCCCTTGGTAATTAAATGGCTCCCCCTTGTCAAAAAATACTTCCCCTTGGTAAATACTTACAGTTCTGGTCTTCAACCGTAAACAGTCGTAGTCTCCAACATAAAAAAATATTGGGAAAGACCAAGCTGAACAAAAACAAATAAACAATTTATTGAACACAACCGTAGAGATATATCTTGCAGGTAGACTAAAAAACGAGGAGGTGGTGCAGACACGGTAGATGGAAGGGAGTGAGACTTCTTTTTTGCTTAGTTTTTTGTATTGTCTTGCAATTTTCAAACTTTAGTAAAAGGTTTTCTTCCAAGCACCAAAGACGGTCCCAAAATTTTCTCCCAGGTCTCCGCAAAGGGTCTAACCTATAGATAAATAGATCAACCGTCAAATACTTCTTTAAAAAATTTCTCCCCCTTGGCAAACAAATTTCTCCCCCTGGTCAAAAATATATCCCCCTTATCAATCAAATTTCTCCCCCTTGGCAAAGAAATTTCGCCCCTTTGTTAAAAAAATACTTCCCTTTCCCAAAAAATACTGACCCTTGTCAAAAAAAATGTTGCCCTCTTGGTAATCAAACTTCTTCCTATTGTCAAAAAAATTTCACCCCTTGGTAATTAAATGGCTCCCCCTTGTCAAAAAATACTTCCCCTTGGTAAATACTTACAGTTCCGGTCTTCAACCCGCTCCCCAACGGTTTAAGCACTTCATCACTTCTTGTCGTGTGATAAATTATTCTATCCAGAGACTGGCCTTTCTCTTACACGATCACCTTGTGATAAAACTATTTCTTACCCCTTACTTTCACATTGTCATCACTATCATCTCGGCTCAGACAGCACTATAAACATCTATTACCTACCTGATAAAAGCTACGACAAACGTTATCTACCAGTTGTATAGCAACGCCCTTTATCAGTTGCATATAAAGTAACTAGAGGGATGACGGGATATATTTTGGATGATCCCTTACGAACCTGCTTACCAAACCAAGTTAACTAATCTTTTAAATTTCTTTTTTTGTCTTTATTAAACTGATATACTGTCTTTGCGCCCGCCACTCCAGTTTTCTATCTTTTAAAACATTATGGCTCGTTACTGTGCAATTATTAAACTAGTGTAACAGTTTTGTGGTTCTATTATTTTCTCTTGCGTCACTAAAAAGTGAGAATTTCAAATAAAGTAAAACACAGTCGGTTACGGTGGGTGCCGTCAGCGCTAAAAATAGACTATCGGAAACTAGTTTATGTTCCTTTGATATGACACTAGTAATTTCTGTGACCAGAGAGAATTTGTCATTAATGATATACACAAGGTATAAGTGATGCACCGCACACAACCCGTAGGGCAGACCCAGTTTTAACTGGGCACCAGAGGAACTCTGGAATGGTTCCAGAGGCCTGGTGCCCATGCTGGTTACAGCATCGGGTCGGCTGACTAAACGGGTTGTGTGCGGTGCATCACTTATACCTTGTGTATATCATCAATGACAAATTCTCTCTGGTCACAGAAATTACTAGTCTCATATCAAAGGAACATAAACTTGTTTCCGATAGTCTATATTTAGCGCTGACGGCACCCACCGTAACCGACTGTGTTTTACTTTATTTAAAATTCTCACTTTTTAGTGACGCAAGAGAAAATAATAGAACCACAAAACTGTTACACTAGTTTAATAATTGCACAGTAACGAGCCATAATGTTTTAAAAGATAGAAAACTGGAGTGGCGGGCGCAAAGACAGTATATCAGTTTAATAAAGACAAAAAAGAAATTTAAAAGATTAGTTAACTTGGTTTGGTAAGCAGGTTCGTAAGGGATCATCCAAAATATATCCCGTCATCCCTCTAGTTACTTTATATGCAACTGATAAAGGGCGTTGCTATACAACTGGTAGATAACGTTTGTCGTAGCTTTTATCAGGTAGGTAATAGATGTTTATAGTGCTGTCTGAGCCGAGATGATAGTGATGACAATGTGAAAGTAAGGGGTAAGAAATAGTTTTATCACAAGGTGATCGTGTAAGAGAAAGGCCAGTCTCTGGATAGAATAATTTATCACACGACAAGAAGTGATGAAGTGCTTAAACCGTTGGGGAGCGGGTTGAAGACCGGCACTGTAAGTATTTACCAAGGGGAAGTATTTATTGACAAGGGGGAGCCATTTAATTACCAAGGGGTGAAATTTTTTTGACAATAGGAAGAAGTTTGTTTACCAAGAGGGCGAAATTTTTTTTGACAAGTGTCAGTATTTTTTGGGAAGGGGAAGTATTTTTTTAACAAAGGGGCGAAATTTCTTTGCCAAGGGGGAGAAATTTGATTGATAAGGGGGATATATTTTTTGACCAGGGGGAGAAATTTGTTTGCCAAGGGGGAGAAATTTTTTAAAGAAGTATTTGACGGTTGATCTATTTATCTATAGGTTGGACCCTTTGCGGAGACCTGGGAGAAAATTTTGGGACCGTCTTTGGTGCTTGGAAGAAAACCTTTTACTAAAGTTTGAAAATTGCAGGACAATACAAAAAACTAAGCAAAAAAGAAGTCTCACTTCCTTCCATCTACCGTGTCTGCACCACCTCCTCGTTTTTTAGTCTACCTGCAAGATATATCTCTACGGTTGTGTTCAATAAATTGTTTCTTTGTTTTTGTTCAACTTGGTCTTTCCCAATATTTTTTTTATGTTGGAGACTACGACTGTTTACGGTTGAAGACCAGAACTGTAAGTATTTACCAAGGGGAAGTATTTTTTGACAAGGGGGGGCCATTTAATTACCAAGGGGTGAAATTTTTTTAACAATAGGAAACAGTTTGATTACCAAGAGGGCGAAAAATTTTTTTGACAAGGGGCAGTATTTTTTGGGAAGGGGAAGTATTTTTTTAACAAAGGGGCGAAATTTCTTTGCCAAGGAGGAGAAATTTGATTGATAAGGGGGATATATTTTTTGACCAGGGAGAAATTTGTTGGCCAAGGGGGAGAAATTTTTTAAAGAAGTATTTGACGGTTGATCTATTTATCTATAGGTTGGACCCTTTGC
>JAMPIV010017072.1:0-33628 GCA_024509875.1 Oreohelix idahoensis
ATAACTGTTTAGCATTTTGTGATTTATCTACATTATGAGCTCGCCACGAGCGTTTACAAATCTATTTAAGCCAGAAGGTGATGTGTCATCAACTGGAAGGTTGAACGCTGGTACTCCCTTGACCTTGTAAGTAAAGGTTTTTTGTTTTTACCATCACCACTAGAATGCTTGATTATCATTACTTTATGTTGTTAACTTTATCTTTTCTAACTCTAATGCCTAAAAGTTCTTTTTTGTGTTCAGGTGCTCTTATTCGTTTTCTCTATCTGCAGCAGCTTTAAGTTTGTTCTCTTCTGCAGCAGCTTTCATCTTTGCTGTTTCGCTTTTTCCCATTTCCATCAGGAATCTTTTTTTCATCAGTCTGTAATCTGCAATTCTCTTTGTTTCATTACCTCTCTCTTTGTAATTTTTTTTTTCCTCAGCTGCTAATTTCTTTTCTTTCATTCAATGCTTTCTTCTTCACTGCACGGCAACTTTCTCTCGTCTGCAGCTAATGCTTTTCTTCCTCGGCAGCAGATTTTCTTACTTCAGACAGTCTAGACAGAGCTTTTTTCCTTTTATATTAATTTTTTTCACTTTTTTTTTTTTTTTTTTTTTTTTTTTTTCTTTTAGTGTCTTTCTTTATTGGACCCATTTTTTTTCACAAGGGTTTTTTTTTTAATAGAGAGCTTTTTTTTTTTTTTGAGAATTTTTGTTTTTCTTTTTTTTAATCTCTTTTTTTTCGAGAATATTTTTTCACTTGAGTTTGTTTTTACTTGACTTTTTATTTTTATATATACCAGTCTCAAATGTTTTTTTGTGGGTACACCTATGCGCTATCTCGACTTACATAATAATGCAACCTTTGAAATTTGTTTTATTATGAAGTTTCTAGTACTGGAGTGTATCCTATTATCTTTTGAGTGCAACATTAAGTAATCATTGAATTATGATGGAAATGTGTTAAAATCTATGCAAAATAACTTGATTTTTATTTTTTATATTTATAATTTACAAAATTATGACAATACTAGTTGCTCATATTTATTAGTAAATTGTTTTTCGTAAGGGAAAATCCAAGCATTTTAAATTCATTAAATCACTGATGCTGCCATTAACATAAACTGTTCTTTTAGGTCACAGGCATTGATTTATTTTTTTGAATTACCAAATTCATGACTGGATAATATGAAATCTTTTATAGCCAAAATTAATTCACTAACGCTGAATATTTTAAACAAGAGTATTGCTTAAAGTTTTTCATTTTAGTTTACATCTAATTTTTGATAATTGATTTTTTCATTATCTTTTTAAGAACAAATATCATAACTTTTCGTTGAAGGCGATTTAATTTTATTTTTAAAAAATTTTTTGCACACGAGTACTAGAAAAACGCCATATCAACGGGATTCTATGAGTGGGGTTTTTTCATCTATGTTGTGATTTTTGAACACGTTAACCATTTTTTTTTTTTCTTCAACGTCATATAAAATTATTTTTTTATCTTGAAGATATACCTGTACAATTTTTTTTAATTTTCATTCTTTGTATGATAGTATGTTTGCTTAATAGAACCTTAGTTTTTTAGAATATTGCAGTTAGGACTTGCCTAATAGTACAGTACTGTGGTACATTTATTTGAATGATAACAATCGATGTAGGACTTCTCAGTTCAATAACACTTCCCTTCGCAAACACTGTCAAATATTCTCCAGCCCTGATGTGTAATGTTCTATGTTTCAACCAAGCTTGCTGTGTAACACTGTCAGTTGTATGGAAATGTCCAACGAACCAAATGTCAACAAACGCTGACCTAGTTACTGCATACTCTCGACAGGACAGGTCACGCTGACATCACTGTAGAGTTGTACTGCTGATGTATTTGTGTGTCGTAACAGACCCCAAGGAACGGTCTGGTCTCAGTAGTTTACTTTTCAATATGGTCACTGTGCAGGTTGACCCAGGAAGCTGGCCCACCAGTTGTTAAATCATGTTTATTTGTTAAATGCCGTGAATGTCCACCAGTTGATAAATGTAGATGTTGGGACTGGTGTGGTAAAGTGTAACGATTGTCAACTCATTAAACCCAGCACAGTTTTGGTCGTACAGGTCATCTTGTCCTGGAACGTGATGAGGCTCTGACAAGAATGTGAGTGTAAACAATGAGTGTGTATATGAGTGTCAGAACGCGAATGGTAGAATGATTCGATAGAGTTGACAGGTTGGTAGTACATCACTCATACTCACACTGTTCGAATTCAAGAAGTACTGGAACTACGGTGGTCTTTTTATAACATTTAATGAGACGCACACTTGGACAGTACGTGTATGGTTACAGGAACAAATGTCGACATAGACAGCATAATGTTGGTCACGGGTACATCATCTTAAGTTAGCATTCATGCTTGGCAAATATCATAATGGAGCATTCGTAAATAAGCATCCAGAGTTCCATCATGTAAATCATCTGGCTTTACTGACTGGGCACGTCAGTCCATAACCAATATATAGGAAGGCTCCTAGACTTAACCTCGTCTAGCGAATATCCCTTCACGTAAAGTTCAATATATATATTTTCCATAAAGATATAGGAATCCCAGACATGGGTTCTCACATGTAGCAGTGATCTCTTGGTTCATCGAGCGATAGTACAGGCATCCCTTTTTCTCACTCGATAAATACAAAGTATATGGAATTTCAACATGGCTGTTCTTCTCTCGTGAGCTTCACTCACTATTGGATACAGACCAAAATTGGTCATTCGTTAAATGTCCTCATTTCTTCATAGCTTCTATCATAGAGGTAATTCAATAATATCATATAATCTAGTGCTGATACATAGGAATGTCATCTTCCTTTGAATAAATATTCTTTTCAAAAGTACCACAGTGCATCTGCTTATCGACAACGATGGCGAAGCCCAAGTTCATAATAAATTGTGGTTTTACCTTTTTATGCGAAATATAACTTTGCCATTCCTTGGCAAAAGAGAATAAACACTGGGGTAAAGTACATACAACATGTCTAAATGACTATCACTTTTCCCCATCTACTTATAGATCACTTTTTTCGGCGATAAGCCGGCTACAACAAAATTCGACATCCCGACAGGATGACAGCCATGAATCACACCCCCTGCTAGCGATACTTCCGCTGCATAGCCTTTGACCTTTTCTAGCGACAACCAACATAGTTCGACTTAGAAATGTAAAGATATACATATATAAGACAGACTCGTCCTACTCATACAAACACTACGTATAAATTCAGGCCATAGATATACTGAAGCAAGAACAATCTATTCCTACCCAGGCAAAGAATAAATCGCAGTAGGCCTAGATTCGTCCGCGGAGTCCGATCGAAGATGACGGAACTCCTTTCAAGGGAAGTAACTCAAAAATGACTTCTCCTTAAGCACTTAAAAAGGAAATACTTTGTTTACAAAATATTTGCGAACATAATAAGTATATAAATGTATTATATTGCAAGATAGTAAAGATTGCACTTTACAGGGGTTGAGTGCCGATTTTGAAACAACATATTCTCCTGGAGAAGACCCGAAAGTAACAAGAATTGTTACTGGGGCTATTAGACCGCTGGCAGGTGATTTGTGATCAGCAGTAAATTAGGAAGAAAACAAAAACATTTAACCCCAATATCAATATACTGTCCTATCACGCGTAAGTGTATGATTTCTTATCCTCTTCGTCATCTAATTAAATTTAAAGGCACACGCGTCTTAGCCTATCTTATCACGCTTCGCTCCACTGGTACGGGTTGGGTTTTAGGTATGCGTCTTTCCCCTCCCGCCCGGTAAAACACTCAGCGCACAATATCAATGTTAATTTAATTATGACTACTTTAACAAATATCGCTTGTCATTACTAGCTATTTGTATCGCCACATGATTTTACACTAGTCACTTATATAATTACACATAGTGAATTAGAAGTGAATTGTATTCCTTCAATTATCAGTCGCCTAGTGTATTTATTGGTCAATTAAAACATCTCTTTCTGGGTGATAGCGGGCGATTAAATCTACATTACTACTGGAAAAAATAGCTATGCGTTATTCAATACGCTAGTCTTAGCACCTAGAAAATCCCAGTGAATTATAATGAAAAACTTAACACATTAAATCACGTAAATGCTAATTTCTATTACCGCAATAAAAAATGAAACAATCTCTACGGAATGCAATAACACACTTTCACAATGGCTCTAGAATAACGAGCTAGATTATCTAAAATTTCTGAGTGACTAGATAACTGACTTTGAGAGGACGGAGTATTTATACAGAAATGGTGTGCGATAATTCACGCCTTCGGCCGTATCAGGAAAAATCAACGAGTTCGACTCCCGAGGTAAAATTTGTAAACGCTCATTACCGCTTGTAAACAGGAAAAATAGGAGTTGTTTTAAAAGTCAGTCTACAGACAGCGAATTGCGTGGTTTTTGCGTAGCAAAACTATAAACCTTAGATGTGGAAGCGACAGTGGTCGGATCACTGTGGCTATATTTACATATGTATGGGACACACGTCACGCTCTAATCTAAATGCGTTTCATCGATGTCTGTTCCAATCGGTCTGTACTAGTGATGGAGCGGTATTTTAATTCACTGCCGTCTTAACAAACCGTCGCTATGCATAGTTACTTTATTTTAAATTTCATGACTAGCAACGCTTGAAGCACAGTATAGTTTCCAATGTAACTTGCTACTGCTATAATTATTGAGTTTGTTTAATTTACTTGCGTAGCGAAACACACGAAGTGGATTATATTTTGAATCACCCTTATGCTACCATCATGAATAATTTCTAACACACAAAATTATCGTTCTTACCGTCTTCCTAGGAATGAACTTCACGAATTGTTAACACTAAAAAAATCCGGTAGAAGTGAGTTAGCGTCTTCGCGCTAGTAGATCCAGGAGCTGACAGATAAATGAAAGTTAAAGACAATAGTTTGTATATTGGATAGACTGTTTGATCATGGTTGGGGTCTTCCACTCCCGCTAAGATAAAATAAATTACAAGTGCGTAATTATAATACAGGAGACCGAGAGTTTGCCCAGATGAAAGAGATCATACATAATAGTGAGTCCGAGATGCAGCTTTTTTTCTCATTTACAAATGATTATCTGGCCAGTTAGCAATTTCCTTGTGGAGACCTCGAACTAAGAGATCAACGGAATACTGGGAGACTCACATCTTCTCTGGAGTTTTCTTCAAACTGTTTTTATCTAATTGCCGCTTTTTACACGTGGATGGCGTGTTGATAGCAGGCTAATATTATTAATTGACAGCTGAACTCGCGTGCATGAGAAAATAGATCGCGTACCAGAAGATTTCTGTTATGACTGACAGGTGTGAGAGTAAACGTAAACAGTTTGTGAGCAAATGTTAAACAAAGGGGGCTAACGGGCGAACTGCAGATGACCTGCCAGGTAGCAAAGGAGTATAACAACTTGCAAATCAGAGAATAAAGTTAGCGAAGGTCACTGTGTAATTTGGTATAGCAAATTTCTGTCCTCTTATAATTCTTAGGTGTAATAGTGGTGCTTGGAGTTTAACTGAATGCTTATGTATTGCATTTGTTTTCAGTTGTATTCGCTTGTATGCATGTCTTATAAAATGAGGACATAGTGCCGAAGTTATGAGGGATTGCATTGTTCAGCGATCTCAGTTTGGAAAGTCTGAGTCCCATGTAATAATGAGCGCGTGTGTGTCGTTCTGGGTGTTTGATGATGTTGCTTATGTATTTAAATCTGAATGCTTGGATCTTTGTTTCTATGTCTTGGAGAGCAATTTCTCCGTGTTTCTTTTCTGGTATAAGTGTCTTGTGTTTAATGCTGTAAATTGTGTGACCAAAAACGAATGCTCTGACCTGTTTGTTTATATCTGTGATAGTCTTCTTTTTTTTTTTTGGGGGCGGGGGGCGGGGGGGGGGGTCAAACACTGTGACAGTAGAAAGTACGTTCGGGAAAATGTATGTATTTAAAATTAAACTTCGTCCGAAAATCGTTGTTGCTTTGTATTTGTATCGGTGCAGCATGTCTCGTATTTTGGATGTTAGATTATTCCAAGTGTCTCTGTGAGTGTGATTTGGGTGTGAGAGAAAAGTTATGCCACAGATTTTGATGCTGTTTGTTGGTGTTAGCCCAAAGGGAATGTCTGCTTTGTTCTTCCATTTGACTATGTCCATTATTGTTGATTTTTTAACATTTACTTTTGCTCTGCTACCTGTGCTAAAGTCTGTGAAAGTGTTTAGGATAATTTCGATAGACTTTTCGTTTTGGGGGGAAAAAGATGGTGTCGTCTGCATAGGCGAGCAACATTTGTTCACCTTTCCCTTGTATGAAGTGCCCTTAATAGAGCTGTCTTTTCTAATGTTCTCTAGTAGTGGTTCTAGTGCAAGAACATACAGTAAAGAAGAGAGGGGGCATCCCTGCCTTATAGATCTTGTTAGCCTGAAGGTGTTAATGTGTGATTTGCTAACACTTTGATCTCAGGCTTCATATGCAGAATATTAATCCATTGTCTGAAGTGTTCACCTATGTTAAGGTTTCCTCTTGGTCTCTTTGCAATTGCATAAATCTATCTTGTATATATTGGTTGAACATTTTCTTTGTGTACAGGTTCCATGTAAATAAGTTTCGAAAGCCTGCACTTATTTGTTGTGTTTATGTCTGTGTGGTCCCTTATAAATCCACTATTTGTCCTATTTGTCTGTAGCGTTGTATATTTTGTTCTATTGCTATGTAAAATGTTGCTGGGAGTCTCTTGTATGATTGTGTTGCCTTGTCGTCCGTAATAAGGGCTCCATGGAAACTGTGGTGTTTGTATTGTTCTAGTGTAGCGAGAGGTTTATTTGTGTAGATTGAAGTAGATAATAAGATGTATCAAGGTGATACAAAAGTATAGCTGCCAGATAAGAGTTACTGATCTAAGTGCACTACCCCATTCTCAGAAATAAATGAGCAATGGTGTATGGTTGTCATAGTTACAGTCAGACTCGTGAAGAAGGTTGGCCCCAGATGGTAATAAGAAGTACCAGCTCCTATGTTGTCTCCTCTCTATTTTTTTATTTTATTTTTTTGTTTACTGATGATGATGATGATTACATTGCTTACTTAGTCGTTTCCCCTTCTAATGTGAGGTGTAGAGGTTTGGAAGAGAGAGCGCCAGACCATTCTATCAGCTGTCTTCTTTCTGCCTGGTTCCCAATCTAATCCCTCGTCCTTCAGAGATTGTTAAATTCTTGTGCTTCCACAACAACACTTGGTTATTACAGAGGCTCCCTGGAATCCCTGGGCTCTTGGTTTCTCCTTGCTATGTCGTGGTAGCCGATCTACTCCCATTCCTTGCAGACATGGGCCAAACCATCAATAACTTGGGAATGTTCTATTTTGGGTCTGCAGCGGGTGGGATTTTAGGCCTTGACGTTATCGTTCTGGTTGCGGACCATGTCTCTATCTTCTTGTTACTTCAACCACCTTTCCTCAGGGTATATCAACCTCATATTCCTGAGGTTTGGGGATCTGGCCTTTTTGTGGGTTGTAAGTCATTGGGGGGGCCCACGACTCGCATCCATATGTCAAGACTGGGACATAGGTGGAGTCGGTATACAGCCATCTTCTTTTTTCTACCAAACCTCTTTCTTGCGAGGGAAATCCACGATTTATGCCTGAAAAAAGTCCTCCCAGCCGCTGCTTTTTGAGTGGCCAACTCTTCTTTGATGAGCCTCCCATTTCGGTCTATTTAGTAACTCCGAGATATTTAAAGTGGTCGACCTTCCTCCATGACCTGTTCTCCCAAGTCTTAATTATGATTGTCTTCTTTTCTCCTCATGGATTTCACCATGGATTTTGTTTCTAGGGCCTGGCTTTATGTTCAACCCTCTCTTCTCCAGCTCATCCATCCAAGTGTACTTGGCCAGGGTTGGCGCTTGGAAATGTGCCTCTGATTTAGCTATCAGAGCAACATCAGCAGCAAATTGCCAGCTCTGAAATACAGACCTGGTCACATCTTCCAGTATCACCAATGAATTCTTTCCTGTTCTTTCCTTACATGCCTTGATGACATCGTACCTTGGGGAGTGATGGAAGAAGATAGATGGACAGGATATCACCTTGAATCTCTTACACCAGTGGTCGGTCCTGACATTCTTACTGACTAGTATGGTTTTGCTTGTCCTCACATAGATTTCCTGCAAGGGACTTTGTAGAAAGCTCTGTATAGACATGAATCTAGAAGTGCCTTTGGAAATATTCTTCCTTGCCAAATAGTCCCAAAGTTTTGCTCCAGGGGACCCGTCAAACGCCTTTTTCTTTCCATGATCTATGAAACAAAGAGAAGATCTCACTCTTATACACAAGCAAATTGTTTTCACTTTGAAAGTAAATTGATGCCTTCCCCTACTTAATATATCTGATATGCTTTTAAATATCCACAAGGTTATGTTTTTACAAGAGATGTGATCTCTCGGTTATAAGTCGGGTATATTGTGTACATTTTTATAATATTTTCTTCTTCTTCCTCGTTCGCCCTGAAAAGGACGGTGGTTGCGTTGTGTCTGTGTACGCATAAGCTGTAATATTTGCACCTTTCGGTTGACACATCCGACTTCAGCCCGGAATTTTTTAGACACCGGGTTTGCCTTCCCATTTCGATCCGCACTCGCTCAGCCAGCCTGCACTGCTGCAGACTGTTTCCAGGACCACCACGTGGAGGTGGAGTGCGGTCTTGACCAGCTCTGGTACGCTGGTCCTGACGCAGGCAGTACAGCTATGGGTCGCTGACTGCATTCACTATTGCTGCATCTTATTTTGACCGCTGGACAGTTATCTATTTTCTTTTCTTTTTAAATTTAGCGGGGGGAAAGGGGGAGGGGGGCACTTTTATTTACCATGAAGAGGTTTATTTCTGCGAAGGACTGCTAGCTGGATGTTTGGCCGTCACGTCGTAAGTTTATTCGGGTGTTGCTGCTTATTCAATCGATATACTTATTTGTAATGATTTTACATCTAAATCTATTATTGCTAGTGTGACGACGTGTCGTTATAAGTACTACTGGCTGAAATGAAGATCCATGTGTTTTTAGTTTCCTCTTGTGTCTGCCGAGAGTGTGGTCTTCCTTAACTCCAGCTGATTTATGACTTAATCAATGACGATTTGATGTATGGTGTCTAAAATAGCAGTAAGTAATTCTTCTATTGGATTGTTTATTGTTTGACTGTTTTGATTTATTTCATATGGCAGTGATAAACTGTCTCTCTTGTACGGTTTTGGTTAGTTGTTGGTGGACTGCTTTCTGTTTCTACCCGTAGTTATATAAGTGTAATCTCTGTAGTCAGTTGCTGGGTTTGGGGTTTGATGTGTAGTTTCTGCTTACTTGACAGCGTATTTGTTGTCAATTTATTTATTGTCTTAGTTTAAGGTTTCAACAATCATTCTCATACCACTATGACACATATACATAATTTCACAAAACATATCTGAAAGCGTAGCAATTCTCCTCCAGTCAGATCATCAGTAATTCTGTCAGTATTACTAATCTATCCCATTTAGATCGTCTGTAGCTCTGTCAACATTACAAATCTGTCCCAGTCATTTATCTATAGTTCTGTAAACATTAGAAAATTTGTTCCAGTTATCTCATCCAATCTGTAGTTCCGTCAACAATATAAATCTGTCCCAGTTAGCTTAGCTCAACTGCAGTTCTATCAACATTACAAATCTGCCCCAGTTAGCTCTACTCATCTGTAGTTCTCTTAAGATTGTGACGAATCAGTTGTGAACTTTTCTAACTGTCATCCTCTCCGGAGGTATCACTTCGTTTCTTCAATTTCCTCACCGATCGTCCTATGGTTTGGCATATTTTATGCACCTAAATTCAGCTCTAGCCGCTCTCAGACTTGTGTACGTTTTGCCACATGAATCGTCGTAAGCTAAGTAGGCAGCTCAGCGAATAATTTATCACTTCAGTTGTCTAGCCACCTTTAATAAAATCGATCTTTATTGACACAAGTTGGTAGCGCACGGTCGATGAAAATGAAAGCCATATTGTCTGTCTGAGAAATCCGTCTGACGGATTTACGCAAAATCTGGTGATAAGGCGTAATCGTTTCCGCTGGTACATCTTTGTATCAATATTATTGATAATCTATTTTGGGAGACAATATTCAGGGAAAGCATCTAGACGGGAGATAAGTTCAAAAATTTGTTCGTGAGTTTGCATAAAGATGCAATCGGAAGTATACTGCCTTATTAGAAAGATGTCACGCGTTGGAATTTTAAAATTTGAAATTTCAAAACATGTGGGGGATATTATAAATTAACACCCCGACCCATTTAGTTCTAAAGAGTTTACCATCTGCTTAATGTGAGAACCGGAATAGACGTTGACTCCATTTGGCAAATTCGTTGGTAGTACAATCTGGGATGTGAACTGAGAAATATAAATATAATCTTTCGAAATCGGAGTCACAAATCAGACTGCATCGCCACGTCAAGGTAGCAATTCACCAGAGCCAGAGAGAAGATCGGACACAGGATTCGAAAATTATAAGTGACAGATCGAAGTATTTGGGCAACTTTGAAATCCGCATTTTAAATACAAGACTGGAAACTTAAAGGACCAGGACAGCGTATTTGGGCAACTTTGAAACTTAAAAGTAAACCCGCATTTTTAAATACAAAGACAGGAGACCTAAGGAATGAAATCACCCTTGATAAGAAGAATACTAAAATTTTCCAGACCAAGCGTTTCGAAAGCATCAACATGCTGTGTCTATTCTAACTGTGCCAGGGGATTGTGTCTTCAAAAATTACTTTGGGGTAAAAGTGAACATTTATTTTACAATGCGAATTTGACATTTGTTCCTTGCTAAGTGGGGTTACGACTGGAATTCTTTGGGATGGGTGGCCATATTTATATTAAAGTGTTCATCGTGCTATGTTATCGAATGCACTAGGGTTTGGTCATGCAGGACACGAAACTGGCAGAAAAACTCAAGTCGTCGGGTAGTAGGTCCACAATACACATGTAGTACATATCTATTAGGTTTTCTTCACAATAGAATAGCAATGGAGAATCTTCAAGATCTGTCTCCTCATAAATATGGTCAGTCCATAAGGCAATAAGAATGCATGTTGAAATAATACATATATTCGTCTTCTCTATTCAGTTCTGGCCGTTCTGAATAAGAGGTGTGTGTCATTCACGGACACCCAAGTAATGCGAACCATAAACTTGAATTTATGTTTCTTCTTGTATAAATTATTTCTCTGTAAGGTGCAGAACTTCTTATAAGTTCGGAACCATTATAACGATCGTTAAAACCAGTGACAACCTTCAAAAATATAATAATGCCACGTAAAGATACTTAATTCCTCCACAATTCCAGGAGCTCGAAAAATTTGAATGAAACATATGAAAGGCCCAGAATATTAGCCGTTAGAATAAATTAGCGCAAACGCGTTACGTGATTGACAACCGGTTGAGGTATATTAATATAAAGCGTTCAATACAAGTTCAAGATCGTGCAAAACATGTTTTTACCATAAATAGATATATCTCCTCAAACAACAATGGATATATGCCTGCGTGTGGCAATATACTAAAACATATTACTTGTATTCCTTAACAAGGCGTTATATATGATGCTGGCAACCTCAACATATGCATATGTCATATTCATAAACCACTACAACAGGCGCTGGTATTTGTTTTATGCTAATTCAACCAGCAACACAAAAGCAGCAGTGATCAATGATGATTACGTTACAAGTGCCTTAAGTGTAAAATATCGTTTTGTGAGATTTTTGTACCTTGTTAATTGTAATTCAGGCAAATCAATGCAGTTACGCTGGCCAAGCACATTTTCACCGAGTTCATTAACCAGAAGAATTACGGTAATTTCTATTCATATTGAGGACATAATCAAAGAGTTATACTGTGTATACTCAGGGAGAGTAATTATTCAGAGAGGCTAACATTGGTGGGTGGACAACCAGACAATGCGCCTGGTAATTTGGAGCCCACAAATGTACTTTGCAGAGGTATTTGCACTTTTTATTTTGTCTAAAGTTCGTGGAACGAAGCTATCAGACTATACATGTTACGAAGCTGCAAGTCCGAAGTTTCTACGCTACTAGCTGTGAGTTAAAAGCAGGGAATTAACACTAATCGCCTACACTGGATGAGTTGAGTGGAGAAGAGCCCGCGTCACAGAAGAATGGACGAAGTCACGGCTGCATGACTCACTTAGATTAGCTAAATTTATTAAGGAAACAGCAAAAGGACAGTTGTTTTTATAAAATCCTCAACCCAAGTCTCAGTGAAGACAATTTAATCACGTCTAAAATTCACCATCATTCCATCACTATCTTAACCTGTCAAGACTAATTGATTATTTATTATGTTACATGTTAGTTTAAAACCAAAGAATCGTAGTTAATTCAGTTATTATCGGTATGAAAGAAAACGTATGACCAAGACTTATATATATATATATATATACATCTAGACATATATCTACATCTATAGAGCAAATACTTATAAAAGAATGTCACTGGATTTACACCTGCTGGGTAATGGAACGGGCTAAAAGCATTGCTTAATTCTTCACAAAAGGCCACGGATCAGATATAAGCGTTATGATTAAAATTCATAACAGGTGTGTATTATATAGTGTTAGCTCAGCGTGTCTCTGTGTTTGTTTATTTTTAAACGGGTCACTGGAAAAGACGGGTGAGCTACGTTAAGCCGTCATGCTTGGCTGGTTCTCGTGAGACAGGTGACTGGTGGGAGAGAAGTAAGGAGAGCGATGGTGTTTTTTCATGGCGAGTGGACGTATTGTGTTTCAGCTCCTGAGATTTATATGATTTTGTGATTGATTATTATATGATACCAATTTCTGTATTTCAAGATCTTTTGTGAGGGGTACTAGATATATGCATATGAAAGGAAGTATGTATTTCTTAGAGCTGATTAAATAAATATGAGGAAAACTGTCGCGGACAGAGTACTATCTATTGACGCTATATTCCGATACTGAAGACGATATATATATATATATATATATATATATATATATATATATATATATATATATATATATATATATATATATATATATATATATATATATATATATATATATATATATATATATATATATATATAATGCCATACGCTATAATGGCTTCCAAGTTGATACCTATTGAGCAATGTTTATGTTAATAAACGTCTTTTAACTGTCCACTCGGCCTTGGTGGTAATTGGATATTTTTGATGTAGTGCTGTATGCGTTGTTCAGCTGTATGTCTCTACACTAACTTGGTCAGAGTAACTCAAGAAGTTACAGATTACATAATATAAATGACAACGCTACAGTTAAATGGGGGCCAAGCCATAGACAAATGATGGCATAAAGCGGAGATCCTGAATCTTGTATTGTTTCTTGATGCGATGAGAATTTTTTTTTTTATGTCTTTGGACTTCGTTTTTCGTGCAGTACAGAATTTTTCAAAATGGCGGTGTGTGTCGGCTGGCTGCAGCACTAAACCTAACCTGGTCGTAACTGAGTGTGGACCATTTATTCCATGTGAAGGAACCGTAAACAAGGAGGATAGTTTTTTCGTGACAAACAGATAAGTACATTTAAGGTTACATAGAGCGTGTGATGCTGAGAATCTTGTTTGCCAGAGTTCTTTTTCTGTGTTCCATTTTTTTTTCGTTCATATATATTCGTGGATTCGGCGGGTTGGTTGGCGAGGGAACTATTAGTTCGCCATACCACTCTCATGGCCTTGAATATTTGGTTCATCTGAGGAGTTGGTTCATGATTTTCTCAAATAGCAGGGCCGGCATTACAAAGCTATGAGTTAACTGCTACTATTGAGATTACTATTACCATTGTTTGTTAGTTGTAAGAGTACTGTTATTTGGCAAGTTTGTTAATGTTGTAAAGTTAATTGTAATTTTACTTAGTTTTTTCTGCATTGTTGTTTGTGAAATTGTTACTAGATGTCATATATCTAGTGAAATCGTGCTTGTTTTGTCATAAGTGTGATAGAGACAATTTTTTTCATTTGTTCTACAATTCATACATTCAGGTTAAGACATTATTAATAATCTGCCTAGTTTTTTTATTAGTATTATCTTGATTTGGCTCTTGTCGCTGTATTCTGTCTGCTTGTTCGTATCTATTGTTTTGCTCCTTGTATAACATCTATTATTACTTGCAGTTAGTTGAGTTTGAGTGGTGAAATAATTATTGCTTATATTGCTCACATATTCATTATATAATATTTGCATTATTGTTCAGCTATTGGAAAGCACAATAATTGTGAATTATGGCTACCTTGGAGTATTTTATAAAGATTGGAAAAGAATGTGGTAAGCAAAGTGAGGCCTTATTGTCATATGCATCCACTGAGTATGCAAAATAATTTAATAGATTAGAAACAATGTCTGACGTGGTATATTTCATTGGAAAAGGCAAGGAATGGGGTAAGCAGGGCAAGGCTCTTGATAAATATGTACTGTTCCATATAAAAGGAGAAGAAGAAGAGAACAGAGTGGGTCAAGAAAAGAGGGAGGAGATAATAGAGGCAACGACTTTACTTCAAGAAGAGGTGAGATTACTGAAGTCACAGACCAATCCTGATGGTCCAGAACTGACAAGATTAGAATTGGAGCTTGCTAATTCCAAGACATTGCTGGAATTGGGTAATATAGAAACTTTATGATCTTAGTTCTCGCCAGAAAGAGAATGAGGTAAGCTCATTAAAAAAAATTACTTGACAAAGAAAAGAATGTAATGGGTGAACTTGAAAAGCTTAATGTAGCTTTAAATTTGGATTGTCATGCACAGGTGGCTCAGATTCAAGTACTGACATCTAAGGTTTCTCGATTGACACCAAAGATTGATATGACACAAGTGGCTAGAGATCAAACGGAATTAGCTGAGAAGGAAGAATTGCATTTAGCTGAGAAGACGAGAATGGAAGAATTAGCTGTTCAACAAAGACTTTGACTCGTAATAAGTTGACTAACTTTGAGGCATTACTCAGTGAGGAGAAGTGTAAAAATTTAAACATTGAGGAGGTAAATAAGAGGCAGAGTGAAGAGATTTCACTCAAAGATTTGGAAATTGCTAAATTAAGAAAAAGGGTTGATGGTTTGCTGGATGTTGTGTTAAACAGGAATTTATTGTCCAACATTAGTTATGAAAAACCTATTGTGCAACATGCCAGTGGTACTAAGTGTGATACAAACAGGTCAGCACAACCTAAAAAAGCAAAAATATCATGTCGAGGCAGATACAACTTCCCCCAACATCACTCTATACCAGTGTTTCTGGTCGAAACAATACTGCCTCTTCTGAGAGTAAGTCATGGAGACAGGTTTGCAGTACATCTAATCTTCAGAGTGTAGCTGAGGTGGTCAAAGGTGACACAAAGGTTACTAATAAGAGTCATGGTGATACACGTAAGGTTGATGTTAACGATAGTAAAAACTTACCTGTTCAAACTATTACTAGTACATCTGAGATAAAACGTTTGGCTATGCATATTAAGCTGTCTTCTATGACATGCTCCAAACCTACAGGCTCGATTGAGGATAGGTATAATACTCAGTTCAAACAATATGATACACCATATAATAAAGATAACATCCATGAGCAAGAAAAATGACCATATTTCTCACGTGATTAAAAGTGCTTACCGCCCCCGCTCACAGTTTCGTAAAAATAAGATGCCTTATCGAGGAAATAGAGCATATTCACGCACAGTACTAGTGCGAAATCTGCCACCAGGCACTACATGGCAGTCACTGGGTGATTATTTACAGTTCACTGCTGACGTAAAATTTCTACGTCTTTTGCCTATCAACAGTTTCGAGGATAGGGAAGCACTTATTTATTTTTACTTAGATCTGAATGCACGCATGGTTGTCGAGCATGAAAACGGATCTTACTTTCGAGATTATTGTCTTGATGTGCAATTGGTGCATCATTCAGCAACACACATATGTCAATGGTCAGTTCTGCAGAATACACACATCTTGATACTATACTGTCCCTATTTGAAGACTATTTTTTACACTGTTCTTTTGACTTTATTAGACTCTCCCTGGATAGACTAGCTACAGCTACGTTCTTCAGTAAATTTGACTTGTCAAAAGGCTGTTCGCAGGTTCCATTATCAGACAAAGGTAAACCTTATACAGTTTTCGCTACACCTCTAGGGTCGTTTCAGTTTAATTTCATGTCTTTTTGGTCTAGTTAACGCGCCTGCTACTTTTGTTCGCATGATGCGCAAAATTTTCTCTGACCGTGAGGATTTAATCACGTATATTGATGATATTTGTCTGTTTCATCAATCTTGGGAAGAACACGTTTTTGGAATTCAGTCGTTGTTGAATACCTTGCGTCTTCATAATCTTACAGCTAGACCTTCTAAAAAAAGAATAGGATTCACTGAAATTTCTTTTCTTGGTCATAAGGTAGGAGGTGGTTTTCTTAAACCTGAAGATTCAACAATCTCCAAAATCTTGAATCTTGAAATTCCTAGAAGTAAGAAACAGGTTCGCAGTCTGTTAGGCATGGTCAATTTCTGTAGAAAATTCTTTCCTAATTTTTTCAGAAATTACCTTAGTTCTGTCTTCGTTATTGAAAAGGAACTCGCCAAACAAAATTGTCTGGTCCCATGTTTGTGATGTTGTTTTGAATGTATTGAAAATCTGCTCCAAATCACCTATTCTGAGATTACCTGACACTCGATTTCCTTTTAAACTCAGACTAGACGCCTCTGGAACAGGAATCGGTGGAACTCTTATGCAGGAGGTTGAAGGCTGCATGCATCCAATTCTATACGTCAGTACGAAATTGACGCCTACTGAGCAAAAGTATCCCATTGTTGAAAGGGAGCTGTTGGCGATTGTGTTTTGCTTCGCCAAACTTCAACGTTACCTGATGGGAGCACGATTCACCTTAGAAACCGATCAAAAAGCGTTGTCCTATTTCAAGACAGCGAGATTCCGAAATGAGAGAGCTGCCAGGGCTTCGCTTGCACTTCAGACATATGACTACGACATTAGAGCTATCAGAGGAAGCCAGAATGTTGTGACTGATGTCCTTTCGCGATGCATCAATGACCCTATATGACCATACCAACTCTACAAATACAATGTTTAAACTAACCCACAAAATGACTTTATGGTGTGTTGATCCGTAAAATATTACAGTGATGATGACGTGTTGTTTTGATACTACTACATTTGAACAATAAATCCAAGAATGGAGAATACTTTGGCATTCTGCAAGCTATTAATGCTGAAGACTAATCTACATAATAGCATTTTGAAAGAAAGATTTTACAGTGACTTATGTTACAATGATGAAACGATTAATTGGCTCACACGGCACCTGATGCTGATGAATACTTCAATGCTCCATGTCGTGTAATAACTTTTTCAACTCAGTGCATTACGTGCATATATTATGACTTATTGACAGTGATCACATTTGGTCTACAGACTAACAAACTCACAGTCAGTGAGATAATGCAAATGCTGTGAATTGAGCATACTTTCTAAGACATTTCGGTGTATTTCAGTATGAAGAACTGCAACTACATAAGGAGGGACGTAACTCTTAAATAACTCGCAGGATCAAGGGATATTATAAAGATATGTCCTATCTGACTATTTTGCGATTTTCAATCGGTTTCGACTTGAACATTGTTAATTAAGATAGTGAGAATATTCTAGGGAGGAGAATCTAGAACATTGACAAGGGGTTATGTGACCATATGTTCACTGGATTTGGAATGCTACACATTTTACTATGGAACTCTAGTTTAATATATCACGACAGTGTATAATTACATGACACTACGTATGTTAACTATTGTACTTAACTTCAGGGTTAATTAACTACTGTGCTTAAATTGAGTGTAAATTATTGTAAAGTCTCCAGACTTGGCTTGCTCTTTGACACAAATCTATTTCACACTCACACTGAACTTTGCAACAATATTTGGCTAACATGCCACACTATTATCTATTGGTTCAACATATAAGGTTTAGTCTTATCTACTGCTCACACAAGTGTGTTAGATACAAGATTACATTGGTTTTCTTAACATCTCTATGTTATGTTGATGACATGTACTTTACAAATACACATACTTTTAATCTTTTAACGGATAAGTTTGCATTCATTTACTATATAGTTGATTGTCTGCCTCATGTCATCTGTAGTCTCTATTACATAATTATTTTAAATTTAATGCTTTGCATTATGACTGTTATTTAATATGAGATTAATTGACTACGGATACCGGACTTGACATATAGGTGTTTCGACGGCGTGAGGTATGAGAGTGCATGGTTTGCTTCAATCATTTTTTAAAATATGTTGGGTGTTTTAGTGATAGTCACCTCACATTGGTGTTAAAATGATTCACGTCCTTGTAGTCGAAGGCTTTAGTATTCTTTGCTAATGTCCACACATTGAGTGTTTAATTGCCTACTCTGTGGCACAGATCTGGGTGCTATACTAGTTTATAAGTTTATATTTGCAGTGAAATTTGATGATGCCATCTTTCACTCTAGTGATGTTTATACTCACACTTCCGAAATAATGAAAACGAAGTTTTCATTATTTTACGGGGGGGGGGTACTGTTATGATTAAAATTCATGACTGGTGTGTATTATATAGCGTTAGCTCAGCGGGGCTCTGTGTATGTTTATTTTTACACTGGTCACTGGAAAAGACGGGTGAGCTACGTTAAGCCGTCATGCTTGGCTGGTTCTTGTGAGACAGGTTACTGATAAGACAGAAGTAAGGAGAGCGATGGTGTTTTTTCATGGCGAGTGGACGTATTGTGTTTGAGCTCCTGATATTTACATGATTTTGTGATTGATTCCTATATGATACCAATTTCTTTACTTCAAGATCTTTTTTAAAGGGTACTAGATATATGCATGTGAAATGAAGTATGTATTTCGGGGACAGTGTACTATCTATTGACGCTGCATGCCGATACTGAGGACGATATATATATATATATATATATATATATATATATATATATATATATATATATATATATATATATATATATATATATATATATATATATATATATATATATATAATGCCATACGCTATAATGGCTTCCAAGTTGATACCTATAGAGCTGTGTTTATGTTAATAAACATCGTTTAACTGTCCACTTGGCCTTGGTGGTGCCCTGGATATTTTTGGTGTATTGCTGTGTGCCTTGTTCAGCTGTATGTCCTACACTAACTTGTCCAGAGTATCTCAGGAAGTTACAGATTTCATAATATTAATGACAACGCTACAATAAGTTAATAGTGCTCTGCTCTATGCAGCATTGTTCTTCACTTCTGAAAACATCATGTGAAAACGCCCTTGAGATAGAAGCGTCATTATCCTTCTATCTACAACTTTGCCAAGTGTAATCTTGTGCGAAGGTAGACACATTTGAAGACTCATATTAGATACTCGTGAGTGTTGGCCGCTGGTGGACCACTAATGCAGAGCTAAGGGGAGACAATCCGTGACAAACATTACACATCTGTTATTGTTATTGTTAATCAGAATCGACTTCACTGCACTCCGGTCAAATACATAGGTGCTCAGTCTCCCTCAGCATCCTCTCTACCAGAATAAAGTACTTTTTCACCTGTAGCTGTTTTTATTCTCCCCATCCCTGTCCATCTGCTCTCGCTTATTCCAAGGATATGTAATTTGTAGTTCCTCATCTCTGCTGTGATTTTTCTCAGCTTTCCTGCCTCATTCATAGTTCTGAAGTTTCAAAAACCAATTCTGGTTTCGTGTTTTGTGGTCAGGTCATCCGTTTTCATGCCAATGGCTTCCTTTCGGCTTTCACCACTGTCAGACATACGAGCCTGAGACTCCGGATGTCCGTCCCGCACTAAAGTTTTTTTATATGTTGCTGTTTCCGTAACATGTGCGATTTTTTACATAGGCAAGGGTGTTGGCCCTGTGCTGAAACCCCCAACCTGGAGGACCAGGGTACCAGCTTTTGTCTGACCCTACCCACGCAGACCAGTCCAGCTTGGTTGAACCTACCAGGAGTAAATCTCCCACTGGCATAGCTCTGGGGATTGTCAGGGTTCACAAGCTGCCATACCGCTACAAGGTATAGGTACCATTGAAGGCAGAACTAAATATAAGATAATACCTACTATAGAAAGACCTAAAAGGGCAGAGACTGACTATCAGAAAGCAGAGGTGCTGGCCAGATACTATCATTGAGTAAGTTCTATGGTAAACTAGGACAGGTTGAAACCAACAGAAGAGCAACACTTCTTAAAAAACTCGCTAAAGCAGTTCCTTAGAATACTGAACATTTATCATATTTAAATGCAGATTTTACACTGGAAAAAGTTGAAAATACAATAAATGAAAAACCATATACATCATCAGGGCATGACATCTTGAGCTACGAAATCTTAAAACACACAGCAAAAAGTACCAAAGAAAATATAACATCCCTGTTTACAAAATTTTGAATACAGGAAAAATTCATAAGACATGAAAAACTGTAGTAATTATTCCAATACTAAAACCAGAAGAAAAGATGCCCATGATGCCAGTTCACACAGATAAATATGTTTAACGTCCCATCTTGGTAAAATATTACAAACCATAGTAAATAAAAGATTAACGTTTTATTTGGAAAAGAATAATTTATATAGCCAAACTCAGTCAGCGTTTGGAAAGAACAGATGCAATATGAATCAGATAATTAAATTGAAACATGAATCAAAACCAGTATTTCAACAGATAGAATAAAACTGCGGTAGTATTTTTGGATATAGCCAGGGCTTATGATGAATGCTAGAGTGAAGGTGCTCTATTTGAAATGAAACAGATAGGAGCAACATGGGAAATATATACTTTTTTAGAGAATTTTCTGCATCATAGATATTTCACTGTTCAGGTAAATAATGTTAGATCAGAACCGTATGAAGGGACCGAAGACGCAGCAAACGAGATGAATGCAGTCAACGACTCATAGCTTGACTGCTTGTGTCAGAGTCAGCGAACCAGAGCTGACGAAGACCCTACTCCACCTCCAAGTGGTGGTCCTGGAAACAGGCTGCATCACTGCAGTCTGGCTGAGAGAGTAAGGATCAAAGAGAAAAGGCAAACCCGGCCCCAAAATTACCATGCTAAAAACAGATGTGTCGGGCCGAAAGGCGCAAATATCGCAGCTTCGCTGTAAACGGCGACAGTATGTAACAAGCGTCCATTTCAGGACGAACGCAGAAGAAGAAAAGAAGAACCGCATGAACAACAAAATGGAATACCCCAAGGATCAGTAATATCTCCATCAATTTTGACAATAATGGTAAATGATTTAGGTGAAGAATTTAATGCTTTGAAAAATAAATTGTCGCATTATGCAGATAATGCTACTGAACGGAGAGCTGGGAAAAAATATGTCAGCATTAAATACACAAAAGCAAACAAATAAAGTATGTAAATGGATGACACAATGGGTATTTCAGATGAATACAAATAAAACAATGTGAAAGATCTTCAATAAAAGTGGGGTTGTTACAAATAAAATTATAGACACAAATATGCAAGGGCAAAACATTAATACATTGCAGATTTCTCGATATCTAGGAATGACACTGGACCAACAGCTAAATAGGAATAAACACATAGATAAACTAGTGGAGTCTTGCAGAGGATTTACTAACTTGTTAAGATATTTGAAAAGCAATGGAAGGAGTGCAAGCACTAAGACAATGCTCAGTTTTTACATAGCTTTTATTAGAGAACAAATAAATTATGGAAGTATAATATATGACTCTGCTGCACACACGAATACGATTAAATTAGACAGAATTCAGCATCACGCTTTATGAACAGGTGTATCAGATCAACATCAATGGAAGCTCTAGAGGTGGCTTTAGAAATTATACCATTGGAATTACGGAGAAAGGAGTTAAGACTAAATTACCTGAACACAGTTATGTTAGATAAGTCTCACCAAGCATATGCATCTTTTACCACAACAACTGAAAGCTCAGTTCAATCCAATAAATACCAATAGATACCCTACAGCATGGAAGTGTATGGAATAAATTGGTCACATGGGTATTTTAATTACATCAAACAATAACAGTTGTGAATACATGCCGGTGGTTCCACCCTCGGAGATCAAGAAACCAGACATGGACTACCACCTAGCAGAAATACTTAAGAAAGCAAATGGCACGGGTTGCCTCCCCTTAGCTGTGCAGTAGTGGTCCAACAGTGTCCAAAACTCAAGAATAATTATTGTGGGTCGTCAAAGGTGTCTACCTTCGCACAAGATTAATTTTGGCAGAGTTGTAGATAGAAGGATAATGATGCTTCTATCTCAAAGGGGTACCCACAAGATATGCAGAATGCGAGAACAATGCTGCATGAGGCTGAGAAAATGTTAACTCTAGTATCTGCCGTCATCTTTTTGGAAGGATAAGGTTTTCTTATAATTCGTTACCCCGTTAAAACACCCAGATGACTTAATTCAGCGAATTTCTTATTATTATTATATACTTTTGTTTAAGTGTATTTAAGAAAGTGTCTGAGACATACAGATGTAATACATTTAAAATGTTTAAATCAACTTGAGAGTTGACTTTAGGATTTCTGCTCCCGCTAATGTTTGGTTCTTTGCAGATAGATGACTGGATCACACTCGTCACTGGTCAATAGTGTAGAGCGCAGCACGTTCCTAGAAGCGTCAGGAAGTGTCTACAAAGTTGGTCACACGTCTCTAACACCCATCTGATGATGGTGTCTATAGTCCAAATCAAGCTACGTGTACCCTCACTTCTTCCAGAGATAGTACCCTCAAATAATACTACCAACTAGTGTTACAAAAGAAGAGAAACAAATACCCTTTGAATATTGTGTGTCCCGACACATATTCTTCTTTGATCCTTAGCCGCCTACAGTCAAAGCAGTCAATGGCCATCACGCCTACTGGCGTCTTGTAGGGCAACAAGAAATTTATTCCACTTTGCTCCGTCGGTGGCCATCCTTCGTACAGTGCCCCAACTCTGGTTCATTCTTTGCATCTCAGCCTCCACAGTCCTCCTCCAAATTGTTTTTGGTCGGCCTCTCTTTCGTTTTCCGTAAGCGGTCCAAAGCATAGCTGTTCTTGTGATAGCATCGGGATCTCTTCTGAGGGCATGGCCAACCCAGCTCCAGCGTCTGCCAGCTATGATGGTGTGCATGTCCTCTTGTTTGCTCCGAGTAAGCAGATCTTGGTTGGTGATGGTATTCTGCCAAAAGATTCTCAGTATTTTTCTTAGGTAGGTTGTGTGGAAAGAGGACAATTTTGACATTTCCTTCTGTGTAACTCTCCAGCTTTCCGCACCATAGAGAAGCACAGAAAGCACACAGCTAAGCATCCTAGGTATGTGAAGGTGTCTGTCTGTAACAGTTGCTGATTCCTTACTGATATGGGCTCAGTGTTGCTCACATTGAGCCACATGACCTCTGACTTCTTTAAATTGATGTTCAAGCCCACCTGTTGGCTATACTTATTAAGTCTATCCGTTTTTTCCTGGATGTGTTGATGTGAAGGTAATAGTAGTGCAATGTCATCTGCATATTCTAGATCTTCCAATGTAGAAAATGTAGTCCATCTTATTCCTCTTGCACTGCCCTATTTTGTCTGGCGCAACACCCAGAATATTACTGTTAAGAATACTGTGGTTGATAAGGGGCATCCCTGTCGTACTTCTGTCTTCATCTCAAAGGTTACGTTTCTCTGCCCAACACTACACGTAAAGTTGGCATAGAGGCTTTTTATTATTGACACTATGCAGCTCGGATTTCCATATGCTCCCAGTATTTTCCATAAACTGTCCCTATGTATACTGTCAAAAACCCTTTTCAAAATCAACGAAATTAATGTGCAGCTGTCTTTGCCATTCTGAGCACTGCTCTATAATGTTCCTGAGAGTAGATATATGAATTACACATATTCTGTTCTTTCTAAATCCTGCTTGTTCTTTCATCAGTGTGTGGTCTACTGCTTTTGAGATTCTCTGTATAATTATCATGCCTAGTATTTTGCTGGGAACATACTATTTGTAAAACTCATTATGTTCAACGTACCTAATTTTTCGAAATACACACATTTCTCTCACTGGAAACACTGACATCTCGTCCTCAGATGAAATAAAACTGTCATTAACAAATGTGGCAAATAATTGCGAGATAGACGTTTCGGCGATAGTCACTTTTCGTCCACCGCAGAATCAACCACAACCATTGGCGTATTAGCCCGATGACAATTCTACTCGCTACGACTTCTAGAAGCTAAATATATCACAGCTAGGAGCAAACTAATGCTACTTCTATCACATCTCGGAGCAGACTGATTTAATTTAAATCATCGATTTGCAACTGCTATTTTCGATCACTCCAGTACACGTTGTCTGACAAACAACTCACCAGACAATTTAAAACGCGTGAATAGTTTCCTTCCCTCATCTTACCAAAAATAAAAAAGATAAACATAGGCAATTATGCCCTACCGGTAAAGAAGTGATGTAAGCACTACTCTTGACACTTTTCTCGTTCTATCGATTATTCCCCTTAAACTATAAATTAAAATCAGCTAATCTCCATCATAACTCTTAACCTCATCTAACCAAATTTTCCATCTGAACCACCCTAACGGTTACAAAGTGAATGCTTTGTGCAGGCTTCGGCGAGACAACCAGCTGCAGTATTGACTCCAGGCTGTTATAGGGAGCCAAAAGGAAAATGAATGATTCATAAAAGCAATTTAACGCTATTAAAAATAACAATTTAAACAATTTAACTACTAATAGTTATTTTGGTAAATGTCCATTCTGGAAACTGGTATCCTATTCTACACTCTTGCCCTCAGATACTGATTGTGTTCCAGTTGTGGTACGAAAGACTAAAGGGAAGAATTGCCTTTTTCATCTCTTTCTACTTCTACGTCATGAACATTCTGCTGGGCATCATTACCTTATACACATGGATTATTACAAAAGTGAGTAATAATAAGTCCTGGACAGTTTCCGTTGGTCTCTGAAGGGACAAAGACAAAAATAGGAATACGGCCCCCTCTGGCATTTCGTAAAAGGTGACTATTATAAGGTTTGCATGGGGGTGGCAACGTCATTATGTGAGATAATTTGCCTCATTTCACCATCCCATATACTTCACAACTTTTACCCTCGTTGATACTTAATATTAATTTCATTAACCGAAAAGTATTCATTACATTTAAATTGAATAAATGCATATTTAACTTTACATTGAACTTTATTTGTAAAGGTTAATAATATAAATTGAATATGTTTTCCTTTACATCTACCATGTTTGAAAATGTTAACATTATAGATTGACTATGCTTACATTTGCATTTACATGGTCGAAAATGTTAATAATTTAGATTATATACATCATTTCTTTCATCATTCACTCCCTGCTCCATATGGAACTTGGGACTACCCCTGCTTTTGGTTCACTGTAAGAAACTTGCTGTATGACAGTCATCAGCCCTGACAGTGGTGGTTCATGAAATCATCATTCTATATGATGATTTTGCCAGCCTCAAATGAATTGGACATCCACTGTCAATTTTCACATATTAATTTTCACACACTAATTTTCACATGTCTTTTTTTACATATTAGTTCACATGTTAATAATGCAAAATATAGAATTTAATATGTACAACTTACGCCAATCTTTAGGCACATAGACTGCTGGCTCAGAGAAATAGTTTAACGCAGCTTGATGATGCCTCTTACACGTGGTCTGAGGTGTAGTTTTTTTAGCAATACGTTCCCACTTTTGATTGTGTATTGCAGTTTCCTCAGATTCCTTCTTTCCGTGTTCAAATGGTAGCGTTTTCCTAGAATCTAGGTCCTCAGTATACTCCACCAAGGTTCGGTCTGGTACTATTCTTAACTCTGGCAAGGTCTGGTTGTCTTCTTTGCGCAAGGTGAATTTTCACAGTGTTCTAGCCTGATTAAAGTGTCAGGTTATATTGCTCCTTTCGTTCCTGGCACGTCTTGTTTACTATTAGACCAGGCCCCAGTCAGAAATGTGGTTATTCCTACATCTCGAATGCCGGCCAATTGTTTCAAAACCTGTGTATTTTGGTGGGGTAATTCAAAATATTTCCACTGTTCAATTTATGTGCGTTAATGAAAATGTCATCTCTTCTAAATATGGAATACCAACATCGATCACTCTCTCGGCAATGTTTACAAATAACTTCTTACTTGTATCTCAAGTAATACGAGTATCTATGTAATAACTCTACAGGAAGCTTATTACGACATTCGGACTGTCAAGTGCGTGTCTGTAATATGTCCACAGACGGGAAGTTTATCGCCCGGCACGCTTTAGCTAAATCCAACTCTAGTTGCTGACCGCACCATTTGTGCATAATCTTAGCAAAGCCGAGAAGCGCAAACATGACAAATTATCACCGAAGGGAGTGTACGATGACTTAGTAATACCCTATATCTGCTTGACAGCAGAGACAAAAAAATGCCAATCACGGAAATGGCACATAATCAGTACTCACATTACATGTAACTGACTTCTGCCGGAGAGGAGAAGAGATCGACCTCATAATTTCATCACACTCATTTCTAAGTAATTTATTCTTCTATTTAAATATGTCGTTAAATTCCAAACTTCACCTCATACAGGTAAATACAAGCGTGGTCAAGTTGAAATAATTGAAAAAAATACAGGTTTGTACTGCTCTATGATACCCCGGTCCGGTTTATGTTGGTTAGAGAATTTTAAAATGTATCTTTAGGAGGAGTTGGAGAATCACTGTTAGGATTACAAGGATTCTGAAGATGAAAACAATAGCTAACTATTTTCCCGTCGGTAGTGTTAGTTACAAAAAGGATTACATCATTCGAAACAAAATGCTACAGAAAGGTGTTGAGAATACCCTTGACAGCAAAAAAAAAAAAGACCAACAGAGACGTACTGCACTCACTAAATGTAGAGGAAAATTGGCTCCCAAATGCAATCGCAATAAGGAAACTGAAATTGTTCGGTCATATAGAGAGACATAATACTATGGAAAAAATAGTAATGGAAGGGATAGTCCATGGAAAAAGGGACAGGGCACGACCTAGACGAACATGTATTTGGAAGATGCAGGTCGACTTGCCCAAAATCGTGATGCGTTCAGAGCAGCCGTAATGGAGACAATGATCTGGAGAGAATACGTCACATGATGAGATGTCGATGTTTAAATAAAACAATCTATAGCTAGTAAGAAAAGAAATGGAGAAAAGAGGCATCCCTGTCTCACTCCCGTTCTAATCCTAAACGGTTCTGTAAGTTGCCCTTCAATAAGAACTCTGCATGTCATATCTTCATTGGTCTTTTTTATTAGGTTAATGATCTTCATAAAATCATTGACTTAATAGATTTGATAGATGTGACGGGGATAGATCTGTAATATTTACAGAACTACAGATAAGCTGACCGGGAAAGTTTTGTAAAGTTGACAGAACTACGGGCGAGCTAACTGGTTCATATTTGTAATACTGACAGAACTATAGGTGGGCTAGAGCAGGCTTACAACGCTGTCACTTAACTTTTTATGAGATTATTAATATGTGTCATAGAGGTATGATTATTATTATTGAAACCATTAACTAAAACAATAAATAGGTTGAAACCAAAGACGCTGTCAAGTAAGCAGAAACTACACATCAAACACCAACACCAACAACTGACTACAGCGATTACGGTTATATAACTACGGGTAGAAAAATAAAGCAGACGATCGACAAACAACGAACAAAAACGATAGAAAAAGAGAGACAGTTTATTACTGACATATCAAATAAAACAACACAGTCAAACAGTAAACAATCAAAGAAATAATTACCTATTGTAATTTTAGACACCGTTTCAAATCATCATTGACAAAGTCATAAATCAGCTGGAGTTAAGGAAGACCACACTATCAGTAGACACAAGAGGAAACGAAAAATACACATGGATCTTTATTTCAGCTAGTAGTACTTTTAAAGACACGTCAACACACTAGCAATAATAGATATAGAGGTAAAATCATTACTCTTAGAAAATATTAATAAATAAGTATATGGGTTGGGTTGAATAATAAGCAGCAACACTCGAATAAACGTACGGCGTGACGCCATGCAACCAGCTATACACCTCTGGACAAATGGAAAATTCCTGGGGGACCTGGATTTCGCAGATGATGTAGCATTCTTAAGTTCAACACCAAGACAATCCCAAGAAGCAATAAATAATTTGTGTCATCTCTCGGTTAAAATTGGTCTCCAAATAAATGCCTCTAAAACTAAAGCTATGAACTTTTCTAACGAGACCTTTGATATCATCTTGAACGGGGAAAAACTACAGAAAGTTGAAAGTTTCAATTATTTAGGCAGTAAAATGACTCAGGATGGTGACACAACAAGAGAAATCCATACTAGAATTGCTTTGGCAGCTAGCGCCTTCAATAGATTATCTAACATTTGGAAATTACGATCATTGAATATACATACCAAGCTTCGTCTGTTTAATTCAAATGTTATCTCAGTGTTAACATACGGCTGTGAGAGTTGGAAAAATAACAAAATCATTGGAGAACAAGCTGAATACATTCGAGAACAAATGTCTTAGAAAACTCATGAACATCAGTTGGAAAGAATTCAAGACTAATCGACAAATAAGAGAAGACTCTAGGCAGAAATATGTCTCCGACTATATAAGGAAAAGACGATGGTCATATATCGGTCATGTCCTACGAATGCAAAACAACAGAATACCACTACAGGCGCTCACTTGGGTTCCTGAGGGTAAGCGGAAAAAAGGAAGACCAAAAGAAACACTCAGAAGAACAATAATAAGAGAAGGAAGAACGTTGGGCCTAAATAATGTGCAAGAGCTAAGAGGAGTGGCGTCACAACGAACAACCTGGAGAGCACTGGTTTCTGCCTTATGCGCCGTGTTTGGCGCTTAAAGAATTTATTATTATTATTATGTCACGGAAATCTACGAGTTCATGGCAAAAAAATGTGCCCCCCCCCTCCCCCCCCCCCCCCCCCCCCCCAACCCGCTAAATTAAAAAAGCGGACAGAGATAACTGTCCAGCGGTCAAAATGTTATAAAAATGCACACATTGAACCCAACTTATAATCGAGAGATCACACCGCTTGTCAGGTTTTGACGGGATGTCGAATCTCGGAAATAAGTGATACAAAAACAAAAAAACATATAAAACATTTAACCTTATGATACTTTATCTCTTTGACTCCGTAATTATTTTCCACCCTGCGCCGTAATTATTTTTTGAAGAATTCTAAACAGTGAAGTGTACTATCTTTTAGTGTAAACTTTATGTTAATATTGTATGTGTACATGTACATATTATATACCAAACTGTAGTGAAATAGATAGAGAATTGTAATATATAGCGTCTTTGGTAGTATTAACACAAGTACGTTTGGTATACTTAAAACATTTTGTATGTAAAATTGAAAGACACTAAATAGTTAACTGTAGGATACGAGCTTACCAAATGCAACTTACTGTTGCAGACAATAAAAGAGAAAAAGAAGTTAGGGGAATGTATCCTATTTACTTTCAAAGGGAAACAATTTTTTTATACAAAAAATATTAAATTAAATAACAGGTTTTTTTTTTTTTTTTTTAGTTTTATCAATTTGTTTTATAAAATTATGTAAGGTATATAATATTCTCTTACATTTATTAGTATAATTATTCAATTGTTAAATTTTTATTTTGCTTTTTGTTTTAAAATGAAAACAACTTAAATATTATGACTATTATACACATGTTAAAGTAATGAGCACATATATGCCCTGCCACTTTCAATGATACTCAGCTGAATTTATTGACTGTCGACGCAGATGTGTACACTAAAATGTTTCATCGGCGCCAAATAGCGCACTTCAATAAACTTTTAATGACATTTTCTTACTTGGTGGTTTCTATTCTACCCTGGCTAAGAGGTTTGATTGCCAGTACAAGTAATATTTGTCAGAACCAATGGTCACTAATTGTCGTACATATAGGTTGAGAGTTATTTTTAGCCCCGTCTGAGCAGAGTGGATGTTGTTAAGTACGTGAGAAAAAAAGGTGTGAGAAATAGATTTCACGGGTGATAGTTTAAGGAACAAAATATGTCTATGGAAAGAGTACGTTTCTCTATTCCAGCCTGTCTATACGACTATAATTTAGTACAAGACAACCTTGTCCTCTTCATACATATAAATATAAGTTTAACTACACACACACACACAGCTTTGTGACGATAAGACACACAAACGTGAAAAAACTACGGTTAATTGGGTATGGGTTTAACCAACACACAAATTTAAGTTTCATTTGTTGTTTATTATCATTTAAACTTGACAACATCCAATATCTAAAGAAAGATCAAATAAAATCAGATTTACATACATATGAAAATAACAATAAATGTGCCCTCCCCCTATTTTATTAACCCAAAAAGTTAATAGCACAAAGGTCAAAGGTTATCACTATGTTACATTACACTTTAAAATATAATTTGTTGACATGTTTTATCATTGATTTATTTGACAATACTCATTCCATTTGTGATCAATCTCCATTTCATTTCATTTGTTCATTTCACTTTCCGCTTCTTGGTTTCCGTTTTGTACATAGTTGATCTATGTCACCTTTCTTTTGGTTTGCATTTGATGTTTGATTCTCTTTACATACTTCCATCTCACTATTGTTGGTTTCTTTATAATGACTTAACATATATTATAATTCTCTGTTGTTATATAATAGAATTTGATTGACCTCACTCTTGTGTTCAGTATAATATCCGGTATTGAATATGCTTTTTTTCCCCCGGGGATCGGTGTAAACTGTTAAGTTCTTTTTCGCGTGGGAGTTAAGTATTTGAGATTCTCACATGCGGGTCTAGTCTTTTATAGACACACTTGTGAGCACATCTAAAGTTATAATATGTTTAATTATTTGCGTGCCTTCGTGCACTATATTTGAACAAAATAGCGCAACTTGGTGCGATCGATTTGTTGCCAAACAGCAATGATGTTGGAGCAGATCCATAGAGTCCTTTGTTAAGGGCAGATGTCTTCGACGAATATTGATATAAGTCTTAGCCCCTAAGTCGTAGGAAGACTCGATGAAATATATGTTATAGCATCTCCCTGTATGGAGCATATGCATTAGCCAAACCTTGCTCATTCATGTATCTTGATTGATACTCTATTTATCCATGGAATGATTTCGCAGGGTTTCGTCACGTCTTGTTATGGCATGCCACTAGTGCGTCCAGATCCTTCTTGAGCATTGTATATATCGTAACGCATTGTATCTTCATACAAGACATCCTACATATTATTCAAATCTTCGCAATGAAGACTAAGAATATAAGAACATGGCACCGTAGAACTTCCACCGTCCTTGAGAAAACGGCGGTTTGTGAGTCCGGTCAATTTCAATATTGATTATTTGTATCAACATACAAATGCCTGCCATTATAACCTTTTGATGATCTACTGTCTATGATGTTGATGTTCCTGTCTTCAATAAACCGTGATTGATGAGCTACATGGGTCTAGCTTACTAGTCTTACCAGTTGGTCAACTTTATGACCCAACCGTAACAGATGATGTGCGTCTTATCACCATTGGCCTATCCATACTGCTCACCATAATAACATTCGCGTTATAATACAATAAGTCGGCCATAGACTGTAAGCCCGACAGTAGCAAGGCACCCCAAACACGCCGGTAACAGAAGCGGTGTCCAGTGTGGGGAACGATTTACAAACATCTCTAAACGTTTACCTAATTTTTTTACATTTAAATATAATACTTGGATGAACTTTGTGCTTTATAAAACAATTAACAAGAGTCTTCCCATGATCCAAATCTTGAAGCTGTCACATCGTATGCGCTCTGTAATCTCTCAATGCTAATGTTTAAACATTTTGAATAAATACATCATCATGTGTGTCCTATCCATCGCCATTGTCTTCTTCTCATCTCTTGTTCCACTGGCACTTGTCTAGTTCTTGTCCTCAGTTCAACGCAGGTAACCTTGTCATACCATTTTAATCCCTCTATTCTACGCAAGAACCCATTTATTAAAGTCTGTAGCTTTTTGGTTGTTGTCTTTGTTGTTCTCAATGTCTCAGAGCCATACAATAGGACTGACTTCACATTTGAGTTGAAGATTCTTATTTTCGTGTTGGATCCAATTTCTCTTGATCTCCATATATTTCCCAATGCAATAAATGCTCCTCTTGCTTTTTGTATTCTTATTTTGATATCACTGTCTGTGCCTCCAACTTTGTCTATATTGCTGCCAAGATATGTGTACGATTCTACATCTTGTATTGGTTTTTCTTCAAGTTCAACCCTGTTATCATTTCTTGCATTTATTTTCATAATCTTTGTCCTTTCCTTGGGTATTTTCAGACCCAATTGCTGTGACCTCTCATCGAGTGTTTTCAATTTGTCCTGGATCTGATTACGGTTATGGGACAGAAGAGCCAAGTCATCAGCAAAATCCAGATCATCGAATGCCCTCTTATAATTAATGGCTCTATATTTATATGTATTTATCAAGAAGAACTGGCTCATACGTTTGCTTTCGTACATATAAACTGAATCAACTATTATTGTTTAGTTTAATATAACATACAACACATGTTATAGTCAATTAGTCTGTAACATGGGAAAATAAATATGGAAAATTGGGTGAAATTTATATTAAATTTTTCCTCATTGAGGTTTTGGTAGGGCGTTAATAATAATGTCCATATTTTTGTTGTAGCCTGTTATATAAAACTTAGCTCCAGATGCGTCCTGCAGCTGTGGTTTCCGTCACGTCTTTTTGGTAATGAGTACATTTCTCCACATAATTCGCCCACTGTAGGCGGTCAGTGTTTTTACACTTCTCTCACACTAGTTGCGTAGGAACTTCAATACTTAAGTCTGATGTCTTGTAACCACGAACTGTGACAAATTAGAAAGAAACAAATGCCCCAGTACATTTGTTCTCCGCAAACTAACAGGCCCATTTTCATACGCTCCACACACGAATGTTAACCTCTCAGAAGTATTAAATTCTCGAGCACACAATGTAACTCAGGGAATTTGATGAAAATTCACCAATATCCTTCTGGGTTTCAATTAGGAAATTGCGTCTGGAGTGCATGGATAATGATTCGCCTGAATTACAATTAAAAAGGTCTATAAATCTCACAACATGGTTCTATACACTTTAGGCACATGTGATGTTATCATCAATCATTACTCATCCTTACACCCGTCTGGGTTCTGGGGTTATCTCTGCTGTTGGGTTTCCCGCACGACTAGTCAGAAACAATCACCAGATCTTGCAGTAATGGTTCATGCATATACTATTTTCATATGTTGAGGTTGCCAGCCTCATATATAACCACTTAACAAGAAACCTGTAAAATTTACATTAGTGAATAAATTGTTTACATTTACCTAACAATGTTGGGAATACACAACTT
>JAMPIV010017073.1:0-47745 GCA_024509875.1 Oreohelix idahoensis
TTGGAGAAAGGGGGGGGGGGGTGGTGGTGGGGGAGAGAGAGGTGGTGGGGGGGGGTGATGGGGAGTGTGTGTGGTGAAGAAGGGGGGGAAGGGGGTTTGGAAGATGGTTGGTGGGGGGGGGGGTGGAATTAGAAGGTGGAAGGGGGGAAGGGGAAGATTGTGGGGTATGAAGAATATTTTAATTGGGGTTGGGGGGGGAGAAATTGTTATATGTAAGTATAAAGTTGTGATTGGGTGTTTGTGGGGGAGGAATTGTGAGAGGATAGTGGGAAAATGATATGTGGGGGGTGGGGTAAGGTTGAGGGAGTGGGGAATTTAGATGTGGGGATAGAGATAGGGTTGGTGGTGGGAAGGGGGTGGGAGCTGTGGGGATGCACAGACAATGCGGAATGCAAGGCCTGTATGGATATAAAGGCAGTTGGATTGGAAGGTTGCATGAGTCACCTCTTGGTCATTACGAGGACTGTCTCAACGACCGGGGGATGTCGGGGTTTGTCCAGAGGTTCTTCCGGTCCATTTCCCCTTGCGGCACTTTTACGTAAGCAGGCAGCATGATGAGGTGGGTTTTTCCGGTTGCACTCCTGCGTATTGTGGGTGATGGTTCTACAGTGCTTACACCATTTTTCCCCTTGCCTCTGCTGCTGGAAATTAGATCTCTGAGTAGTCTTGTAGTCTGGCTTGTCAGGCTTTTTGCAGTTAGTATACGGTGGTTTCACTTGGGGGTCCATGTGTGACTGAGCTGTCTGTCTAGGTACGTAATCTGGTTGTTTCCGTCTGGGTGGTGGATTCTCTGATAGTGCTGCCTGATATCGTTCCGCTAACTGGACTATGGATTCTAAAGTGCTGGCCCCATTCTCTGTCAGGAATCTTCTCATGTCGGAAGTCATGGTGTCCTTCAGTTGTTCGATCATGACCATTTCCTTCAGGCCTTCCCAATCATGAGTAAAATTCCCTAGGGCACCCCACTTCTCCACGTAGGAATCCAGTCTCGCAGCAAACTGAGCAAAGTTCTCTCCGACTTCCCTCCTAGAGTTACGGAACCTCTTCCTATAGGCGTCAGCATGTAGCTCATAACGAACCAATAGTGCCTTTTTCAAAGAGTCGTAGTCATCCTGTAAACCTGGAGGAAGCTTGCTATACACGTCATAAGCAGTTCCTCTAAGCCCTTGCGACAGTTTCAGGTTCCATTTGCTCTTCTCCAAACCAAACGTGGTGGCAAACTTCTCAAATTTGTCGAGATACCTATCGATCGAGTCGGCTTTTTCCGAGTAAGCTTCAAATGGAAACGTCAAAGGTCCCAAAGTTGACATGAGTGAGGATGGCAAAGGTCCGGTGCCCCCTGCGTGCAAGGAAGGCATATCATCTGACCGTGGCGATAGGTTGCCTGAGGAGGTAGATGCGGTCGCACCGGCTACTGGTTCAACTCTTTGAGCTTGTCCCTGCATCTCTAACTGCTTCATCTTCAATGCATGCTCGCGTTCATCTCTCTCGCTTCTTTCTCTAGCGTCTACAGCTTTTATCCTCTCATCTATTTCTGCTAACTTTATTCGCTCTTCTCTTTCAGCTTTCGCTGTTTCTCGAGCGTAATACTTATCAGTCTCGACACTGACATAATTTGCAAGGTCCACCCCACTATAACCTAGATCTCGACCGGCCTCCCCTAGTGCTGCCTTAAGCTTAACTATTTCAGCCATCTTTTGCAGTTTAAAGTCCACACTGAGTAAGCTAGTGCTACCTTCCAATAGTATTTCTAACAACAAGTAAATACTAATTATTTATCCGACTGCTGTAGAATGAAATTACTACAGTTATGGAGACTTAAGGTCTGTAATTCAATGAAATACAAAATCAAGAACTAACTTAATTAAACACAACATATATAAAGGGATTCACCAATCAATGCCTGAATTTCTAGAAAAAATGTTTTCTGTCTTTCTAGAGCTCACTGTGTGAAAATACATGTGTTAAAATGGTATACTGTAATGACTGAATGGATGATACTATCCCAGAGGTATGATAAAATACATAAGTTCAAATCCCGGACGAGCCCCCAGTGTCACGTAGCGTTTAAAGGATAAGAGAATTATTTAGAGGAAATAATAGATCTGATGTGGAAGATTTGGCTCAAGGAATCCCTGCTGGGTTTTCCCACTTCCAAAGGGTGACGAAGAGGGTAAATTCTCCTAACTCGACAGGTCTGGAAAAGATTGTAAGGAGATATTTGGTCTCTCGCTACCGTCGTCCCCTTCTCAGTTATCTATTATTATTATTCTTTAAATTATATTATATTTTACGAGCCCCCCCTCCCTTATAAAGGAAGATAAACATAGACAATATTCAACATCTAATGGAAGGAACAAAGCGTGGGGTACAGTATATACACCCAATTGGTTTATTGCAATAAAGTGAATAGATGGTGAATGATAGTATTGTCGATGGAATTAGTGTCTGCTGTATGTATTATGTGTCTCACACTTCACGTGTTTTTCATCATGGATGACTAAACTTTGTGGCATTGATTAGGTGAGTTTCCTTTGTCGTGGACTTAGCTTTTCAGCCCCCGGCTGATAGTGAAGTGTGGTTAGTTCTCCGGTCTCCTGACGTTGCCCCGGTAGGTCTTGAATGGTTCGGATTTGCCTTCTCTGTGCTCGACTCCGTATTCTGCGCTGAGATTGGACTGTCGTGCAAGGCTCCACCATAGACTGAAGACAAATACGACGGCTTCATTAATTTTCTAGCTTTAGAAAGCAGTCTTTCCCTAAGCCGTCCCTCTGCCCGTCACCTCAGATTTTAGTCTCTAACATCATATGTCTAGAGTCTAATCTTGAATTCAAGTTTCTCCTGTCTGTCCTTTATTATATTTCTCTGCCCCAGTGGCAGTATTATAATTCTTTAGACTGATTTATCGTCAGCTTAACCCGATGAATTATTATAAATGTCAGTTAAACCCACCAAATTTATCATAGAAATGTCGGCAACAGTATTCTAGTTCTGTGCCTCTAGCCTAATCGTCATGTCATTATGATGAATTTAACAATTAATTGGACATCCGTGTTTTTAGAATTGTCTGACAACATTATCACACACTTCATGTCTGGTCGCCTCGTCATATAATTTATAATGAATATATGTCACGGTCGGTCAACATTATCGTTACTATTAATTTCCGTTAGTCTAAACGTCGGGTCGAAAATAATCAAATAATATGGAAATTAATAGCTATATATATATATATATTCCCGTTATACATTATTATGAACATGTACATATCCCGTGGGATCATAAAATATACCCGATCACATGTGGCTGGATGTGATCGTAAAACAAAAATATGAATAAAGTAAACATACCAATCTTGCGTCGATTTTGCAATGTACTACACATTTCATCACATTATATTCTAGCGAGATTTCACTTACCTACTCAAAGATGGACGCTAACCCGCAATTAGACACGTGGCTTCAGTGCTTTTAATGCGAGAATTCGCCGATAATTGGGTTAGACCTAGCTGTCTCAAGGGTTCCGGGCAAGTGAAGATTGCCCGTGTTTGGCGCACTTTTAGCGGGACATTTCCGCTTGGACACGTGATCCATAGCGTGCATCATGTGACATTAGCGTCAAATAAACGCTCCAATCAATAGCGTTAAAAGTCACGTGGGGTCTTCCTAAAGTGGCATAAACTGGTTTTATCAGCTTAAGCAGTCTTAAATTAAAACAGGTTCCTAGCTACCGAGGTCATTGGTCAACAATGACGTCGTATCTAAAAATAGCGAGGAGAAAATACTGAATACTAGGAGAATTTCCGCAAGTGACACTTCCCGGGACTTTGCGATCATGCATTGAGGATGAGAAAAAAAACGATGTCACGTAAATAATAAAAAAATGAAGAGAAGATTGGGCAAGTTGTCACAAATGGAACAGTAGAGATATTAGCCTCACTGAAATCTTACGTAGTGGGAAGTCCTACGAGTAAAGGATATATTTGATCATATGTTGAATATCGTATTTTCGTAATACCTATGCCAAGGTCGTGGCATATTGCAGGAGAGGTTAGTCAACAGAAGTCTCTAACCTGTTTGTATTTTCGTGTATGACTTTTATGGATTATATCAACTGTATAAATTATTGTAAGGAGAAAGTCTGGGATTTAGACAAGTATTATATGGAAGCGTCATCCATGAGTATGAATCCGTTTACTATGACAGATGTCCTTGGAAGAAGGTCAATGGACATTACCTTAATGTATCTCAGATGGTAACTGTTAGTGAATCCTAGTCACTTGGATAGAAAAGGACTTGATTGATAAAGAATCTGCAAGAATTTATTATTATTATCAGTAACTGTACAATATAATACTCTCATCGTTTATCATGATCGTCTTGTTGATTGCCGTTCGTAATACGTCAATAAATCGTAATAACTTTGACCAACGAGTTGATTACAGTCATGCATTGGCCAATTGCCTACCACTCGTTGGAGTTTGCTTGAACAACTCTTTTGACATTTTTTATTGACACCATTCGCGTGTCTAAGCTAGTACATTGATACACCTACCACTAGCATACTATTACTACCATCCATCATCACAAAAGAACCCAACAGTAAATGGCGGCACAGTGTGATTTGGACAAGTTTCAAAGAAGGGAACGTACTCAATATTTTTTCAAGAATCGTTAGACAGAAAGACCCGTGTCTTCATCATGGAATCAACACGACGGTTATCAGAAGGTCAAGGTCAGCAGTGAACCTCAACACCAAGTTCTCCAGTGACTAACTACGTCGGACATCATCCTTTTGTCCTTATTTACGTGCGAGCTTTACTCAAATACTCAAGGCAAAGTATTTCGATTCTCAAACGTACATTTTACGGAGACGAGGCATTAATTTTTATCAGCCGAGATAAGTATAAACGGAGTATCGTTTATCACTGTATTGTGTTTGGCTGTGCCTATTCTCTTATATGTCCATTTATTAGTTATGTTGCATGTTCTGTGTTATATATTCATCGTGGGCGGTAGGGAGGTCGATCTGACAAACGAGGTTCATCTCGAAGCTGATTCGGGCTCTTGTCAGACGTTCTATAGGATTTAGTTTGTAAGTTTCAATTGAGCGATAATTCCGGTTCAAGGCTAGAAACCTTGCCATAGTTCCGATCGCTACTTGTCTTTTATAATAGTATCTGTTTAGCTGTTCCGTCAAGTTTTAATCGTTGTTTTCATAGTTATTTTTATTCGTACTTAGTTTTATGATGTATTTTGTTTGTATATTACGTCCTTCTCACCTGACTTTCGTTCAGTTTTTTACACCATCAATGTTTATACACTGTATTGTCAATTGTCTTGTGTAAGTTTTTTATCGCATATTTCATTGCATTCTTTGCAACATTATTTCTTAATTTTTCCATTTTTATTTTGGTTGATTTATGCGAACGTTTTCAGTCGTTTATTATATCTTGTCTTGTCAGTATTGTTTCTATTGTCTATCACGTTGTTGCTTTCATAACATTTCATTACATAAATTACTTATTGATTATTAATATATTTGACAATTATATGAGTATAATTTACCGTTCTAGGTCAGTGTCGTGGTTGAGTTGGAGTGTAGAGTATTTGTCGAGTTGGACAACAGTAGTGAAATCGACAAGGGATAGTGGACTGACAGAGTTATAGATTACACACACAGAAAGGTGTAAATAGGAGATGGACTTGAGACAACCTGGAAGAAGATCTATTCAAATGATCTCTCTCTCCAGGCCTCAACTCACTTTTACTGTCTAAGCATCTCCTGCTCTCACTCTTTTCTCTTATCATACATAGAGATTATAGTAAAGAGCTAAAAACAAGTTACTTATGGATGGAAAGGTCGTGAACAGCGTATTAATAAAGGTGTAAACTTTATTAAAGAAGAAAAAGCATGGAATTAATGCATATCATCACAACAACATAAAATTACATCAGTAATCATCAATAACCAAAATATGCAAAATACACCAACAACCACACACACACCACCATTCATAAAACCAGTAGAACACAGAGAGATGAAATAACTGAGTGTCAGTCCGTCCGCTTTCGGGACCATATGAAATAGCTCCAGTAAGTGGTTTTTTCGTACACATCCTCCATGGGTGATGGAATTAACCTGAATAAAATCACTGTATAGGCGCTATCATTGGTGATTCCTCCCTAATTGCGCGAGGTGGTCTGGAAGACTCTATTTATCTCCTGCTGATCGAATAAACAAACTGAGCGACAGCCTGTCCGCTATTTCGTGGGACCAAATGTGCTAGCTCCAGAAAGTGTATTACTTGTAGATCCTTCGTGAGGGACTAGCCTACAAAACTTTCTTTGTTGGTGCTAAACGTTGGTGACTCCCCTTATAGCGTGAGTGGGGCTGGAACTCTGTCCATAGATGGCTGCTCATACGTGCGAAGTTCTACATAATCCAGAAATAAGCCATGGGACGAAGTCACTTGAGGACAACTGATCCCAAGGCGTGCTTATCCGGCGCTAGAATAGGCTTTAAATCCGGTTTTGGCTGGTTGACTGTGGCTTGGCTGAGTGCCCCGTTTAGGCATACAGAGACTGGTGAATTGAATTCTGCTATATATGCTGGGCTGATTTATGTGCTGGAAGCCGTACTGCTCTGACTGGTAATTCAATAGGCGAGTAGGAAGCTACTACTGCATTAGATGATTTCAGATTTAGCGTTGGCTCGTGGCATTGCGTGAGCTTAACTCCCATGAGAGGGAAATGGCGTTGACAAAGGGTTGTTGTTTCAGGTATGGCTGTGACACTCGTGGGGCTAGATATCCTCAGAATCCCTCTAGACCGAAGAGACGGTGACATTCTTCGTCTGACTGGAAACTAGACTAGCAATTCGGTATCCCCTGAAACTGAGACCGAAAAGAGACACCCTTTTACATCAAGCAAATAATAAATCACACTAACTTTATACAGAAAGTTTCGCTCCACTATGGGATTAAATTTATTGTAGTTATTGCTATGATAGTTTTAGGGCTGTCTTTAACCATGTCTCCTGTTCCTTAAAAATATCAATTATCAACACGCGCCCGCATAGGCTTAATATATTTTGTACACCCATGTACCTGTCAGTAAATGTTCTGACATCAAAAAACTACTTCTCTTCTTCCAACTAAACATACAGCTGAATGGATATGCTTATTCATCTTACAACATTAAGTGAATTTACATAAACCGATTACAGCATTTGAAATTACACAGATAAATCATATGTCCCTTTTGGGGAAACAAAATATTAATATCCCACAAAATGAGTACAAAGAAAATGCAATGTTCTTGCTATAATAATACAGTTGTGGCTAAATCATAAGATAGAATTATATCCTGGTAAGCATAAAATGATTCTCCCTTGCCACTGGAAATATCTATCAAAAAGGAATAAGTGACTATCTCCTATAATCCAGAGTTATTACCTGCATCTCACTATTCAGTTTTAAAGTGCGCCATCCACACCTGACATTATCTTACAGAAATGACAGTTAATTTTGCTGACTCTTAACCCAATGGTAAGCATTCGTGGACTGATTCTACGCCTAATATCTGTTATTGTAAGTTTAACATTTAATCCATGATAAACCGTAACAGTTTAAGCACCCTTACTAGGCCGTAGACAGCGCTACCTTATCACTGAATAAAATTACTAGGAGAAGTCCTCAGAAATGAATTCACTTTCCTAACAGATATATAAAAGCTAACATGAATATATCATATTATAATAAGATATGTCAACTCACCCCGAAAATGACAAGAACATAGGCAAACACATTCTAGTACTGTGTTAAAGTTTGCCTTATCTCATGATGGTCATCTACGGGCCAGGAATCTTCTACGAGTGTGTTTGACGTAGTAAAATTTCAAGTCTTATAGCTTACAAACCATTCTACCCAGGACTCAAAGGGTACTAGCCGCTCGTGATCAAACGTTTTAAAGCGACCAGAGAAATTCCCCTGTTCGGACCACAGAGGGTACCCGCCGCTAACGAACCGTTTCTTTCACAGAAACCGTCTTTGGCTCGTTCTAACACTTTAAGCGTAACAGACGTTCTTCTGATCAGGCCAGGTGTGCTGACGTAACATTATCGTTCGCTGGCCGCTGCAGGCTCGAACGTAAACAACCTCGGGTGGGGTTTGAGAAGGAGAAAACAATTGGGCCACACAGGTAGCAAAGCAAAGAGAAACAAAATGTGTAGGAAAACAGAACATTAAAGAGTAATAACATTGAGACGAGATGGAAAAATAAATTAAGTCACTGTCTACGTGACAGACAGGAACGAAGACCACTTGGTATAGTAACACTTTTAAGTAGAATTATTTCCGAATAATATTGAATAATGTCTACCTTGGAATATTTTATGTACCAGGCTAAATCCCTTGGTATGACTCCTGATGAGGCAACAGCTTTTGCAGTTGTTGAACATGCCACGGCTCAGAGGTTTGAGGTATCTCATGTACAGTATCTCATTACACTAGGGCAATCCCGTGGTTTGTATAAAGAGAAGCTTAGAGAATTCGTAGAAGAACAAAAAATTAAGAAACTACTGGAGAAAAAGGGTGTTGGCTACCCAACGGCTGCCTCTGTCAAACACTCACTAGTCAACGGGTTCAAGCGCATGTTGGCTATTGCTGTTGAGACAGACTACACATTTAAGGAAGCAGAAAGGACCAAGGATTTACTAACGAACAGAACATGAAAGTTTTGGATAAAAAAGTAGCAAATCTTGATTTGACTAATCAAGAACTCAGAAATCTGCTATGTCAACAGGAGAAAGTGTCTCAGGAAAAACAGATAAATATTGAAAAATTACGCATGGAGAAAAAGGAGTTAGAGAATGAAGTACGCTCAGTAAAAAAATTACTTGACAAGGAGAATAAGGTCATTGGAGAATTTGATAAGTTAAATATGGCTATAAAGACAGACTGTCATGCTCATTTGGCTCAGATTCAAGAACTTACATCTGAGGTTCCTCTTTTGAAATTAAGGGTTGAGGAGCTTACGAATAGCCATCAAAATGCCATTGAGCCACTTGAAAAAGAAAAGGCCATTAATAAAGAACATGTCAGGAAATACACTATAGATGTTGAACATCTAACTCAAACTGCTGCTGCAGAACTCGAAGTTAAAGATTTAAATATTATGAATGGGATTGCTAGAGAGCTAGAACAAGTCAAAATGAATTATGAGAAGTTGAAGTCAGATTATGTAGAGTTGAAAATAGAAGCTGAAAAACAGAAAAAATTGATAATGAATCTTAGAGATAGAAAAGTCAGAAAGGGAAATAACAAGAATTGCAATTCTTTTAAAGGGAAACAATTTTATCAAACTTCTCTATATGATGTTTCTTCTGGCCAATCTCACAGATCACGAGATTTTCATCAAAATAATTTTGGAAATAATCAAAGCAATAATTATCATCATAATGGGAAATTTAGATCACAATCTTTCAATAACAGACAAGGTTATCAAAATAGACAGAATGGTCAATGGCACAATGGTAATTGTCATACTAACCGTGATTTTAACGTAAACAAAAATGCAAATACTAGCAATTTTGGGGATAATAACCAAAATCGATTGCGACGAAGAGATAGATCTTCGAGTAAGCCACGACAACACTCCAATGTTGCTTTGAGTGATACACATTCTAACAATGAACAGGATAATAATGTTAATGCACATAGTGCTATGTTATGTTCTCTGGATTTCGAACAGGTCAAGTCTTGTGATGAGTGTAATACCTTATCCCAGCCCAAGGCGATCACGACGCTACGGTACGGACATGTTTTGCCAAGTCTCCCGGCTGTGTGTACGGCCATTTCAGCTACACACGATGGACCGGGATGCCTTCAATTAAATCATGGATTTTTAAATGGCATTCCATGCTCTTTTTTATTTGATTCAGGCTGCAGTACTGTGGGAGTGCGGAACTCTTTGGTCGACCCCGCCTGTGCAACTGGAGAGACCATCCAATGTGTTACTTTTAGTGGGACAGTGGAAACATTCCCCACAGCCATTATTGATTTAAAAACACCATTTTTTTCAGGAAAGATCCACGCCTGTCTCCTTCCAAACCCAATTAGCGATGTGATTTTGGGTCGAATACAAGGTATAAAAGAGTGTACCCCACAGCAGATTGCTGATTGGGAAGAGCAAAATATACATGATGCCCATGTATTTACTGCTATTCCTAGATTTGTTTCACATGCACATATTGCTAAACTGTTATGTAATGATAAGGTCTTGGAATCTAGCATTGAAAATGATTCCACTGTTCATTACGCCACTGTGGCTAATTCGTTACAACCTTTACGACATGCATCCATTCTTAAGAAGGACATTAAGGTTTCAACGCAACCTGTGAAGACTAGTAAGTCATTCCGGGGGACATATACCTTCCCTCGACTTGATCAGCAGGCAACTGATCGTAAGAAAAAGGTTACGTTTGAGAAAAAGGGAAATGATGTTCCTAATAAAAATAAGAGTAGTTGTAACTCAGATGGGAAAATTAATACCAATAAGGTTGCCAGTAAGGTTTTAACTTTGCCCAGCAAGCAGGTGTCTATGACATGCCGTACACCTACACCTTTGTCTGGCATAAGTAATAATAATCAAGTACAAAAGTATGGTACATTTAAGAATAATCCAAAAGGTATAAATAATAAATATTATAATATACCTAAGAGGACTAATGTTACCCATCAACCTTGTTCACATTCTTGTGACTACGGTACCACTTATATTGGTAGAGGTGCATCTTCTCGCACCATCCTTGTGCAAAATCTGCCACAGCGAACTAGTTGGCAAGCACTAGGAGATTTTCTCAACCACACGGCAGACGTTAGGTTCGTGCGTCTGTTACCTCATACCAATAACAGGTATGGTGACGCCGTGGTTACTTTTAGAACCAATAGCGATGCTCGCATGGCTATCGAGCGGGACTATGGTGTGTATTTCCACCACCATTCTCTCCGATTACAATTGGTTCCTGATTCTGCGTCACGCAGATAGTAACCTACTATATTGGATTTTGATTTCACATTCTTTGATGACTCAGCCTATGCAGTCATCATCTCTTTCTTGTAATGGTTATTTGTTCTTTTTCTAGTTTTCATGTTCTTTTCCAATGGAATTTTATGCCATTCGGATTAGTAAATGCGCCAGCTACCTTTGTACGCATGATGCGCCGCGTACTGTCTCATCGTCCCGATGTCATTACTTACATAGATGACATCTGTATTTTCAGTAACTCTTGGGATGAACATATTCAGGGATTAAAAGCTTTACTTTCTACTTTACGGGATTATAACTTAACAGCGAAACCTTCAAAGGCATTTGTCGGTTTTCATGACATCTCCTTTCTGGGTCATCGTATAGGTCATGGTTTAATGTATACAGAAGACAGTAATGTCTCTAAAATTTTAAACATCTCAGCACCTAAGACAAAAAAACAAGTTAGATCTCTTTTAGGACTAATACAGTTCTATTCTAAGTTCATTCCTCATTTGTCTACTATAACTGCTCCTTTTTCTTCTTTACTGAGAAAAGGGACAGCTAACATAATCCAGTGGTCTAACTAACATCAAATCGCGTTAGATTATATTTAAAAAAATTTTCAAATGAGCCTTTTTTGAGGTTGCCTAACAAAGATCTCACTTTTATTCTTCGTAGTGACGCATCTTCTTACGCCATTGCTGCAGTGTTGATGCAAGAATATACTGGCACCTTATTTCCAGTCATGTACGTTTCGAGAAAATTGACGACGAGCGAAATGAAATACTCCGTTCTTGACAAGGAGTTGCTTGCTTTGGTCTGGTCAATCACAAAACTGGAGCGATACTTACTGGGCTCACACTTTGTGGTGGAAACTGACCAAAAAGCTCTCACAGCACTGAACACTAAGGACGTTAAATCTTCAAAGTCCACAAGATATGCGATAGCTCTCCAGCCATATAGCTTTGAAATTCGATCAATTCCTGGAGTGAAAAATGTGTTTGCTGACTGTTTGTCAAGATGCCCAAGCGAACTTGTCGAACCTAAACCACTTCCAGATGTTGAAACGTCCTCACAGATAATCGGTCAGATGTAACATGAAGAACTTTGTACGACATCATTTATTGAACCTCTAAACATACTTTGTATGGAACTGAATTATTCGTACCAGCATAAGTTCCTGGATATACTTACTTTTGGATTATAACATAACTTATTGTGTCGTAACATTTTATTAATACGGAAACATTGTTAATAGTGACAAATAGACAGTCAATATTCTTATGGAACATATTACACTACATATCGTGTTAGAGAATATCTTGTCATCGTATATGGAACATTAAGAACATATTCTCATCGATTACTAACTAGTCTTATTGGAACAGTAACACTGAGTAAAATTGCAATTACTTAAATAAATTAGTAATTAGTGATTTATTTGTAATTAAGAACTATATTAATTAGAAGAAATCAATTTAAGCTACTTAAGTAATTGTAGAGTGCACATTAACTAACTTTAATAGTTGTAAGTGTCTCTTAGTACTTATATACTACTCGTCAAAAGTCAAGGGCCACTTAGAAAAACCTTGGTTGAAACCATAAAACAAATCTGATATAAACGTAATTGGTATCAGTCAAAACGGCATTTATTGAATACCAAATTGACATGTCACGTAAAGAAATGGAAACACACATTCAAACGCAATGAAGCTGTGAAGTGTGTCACCCACCTTTTCAAAAGTCACACAATAGATATTGGACAAATAGACATTTCAAAATCGGGTATTACCACCGTTTGCAGCAAGGCATTCGAGACAGCGTAGACGCATCGAGTCCACAAGGGTCCGAAGAGTATCCTGAGGAACAGCTTGCCATTCCTGAAGCAGAAATGCAGTCAGCTGTGCAACATCCATTGGCAGGGGGTGATTTGTTGACAATCTTCGACCAAGGACATCCCAGAGGTGCTCAATCGGAGAAAGGTCAGGTGAATGAGCTGGCCACGCCATCCTGATGACCTGATGATCCCATGTTGCTGAATAAACTCATTCACCACACGAGCTCGATGGGGTCGAGCGTTATCATCTTGGAGGATGGCATTACCATCTATGGCCTCCAGAGCAGGCTGAACAATTGGTCTCAAGATTTCGTTCTGGTATCTTGGGCCGGTCAAGTTGCCTTGGATGATGTAGAGTGGGGTCCTGTCGTGTCTGTAAATCGCTCTCCTGGTCGTCTCCAAACTCGAATCCTGCCATCATTGAATGACACAGTGAAGCGAGATTCATCAGTGAAGAGAACTTGACTCCATTGTTGCCTTGTCCATCGGATGTGCTCACGACACCAAGCAACACGGGCTCTGCGATGAGCAGGATTAAGAGGGATTCTGACTGCAGGACGTCGAGCAGCCAGTCCAAATTCATGTAAACATTTGCGAATGGTGCTTTGACTGACATTAACAGTTTGTCTCAGCTGACATCTTAGAGTGGAACAAGTCACTGTTCGATGGCGCAGAGCTGACAACAAGAGGTACCGGTCATCATGTCTATTGGTGCATCTAGGGCGACCTGGCCGGTGGCGATCCTCCACACTTCCTATGGCCTGAAATCTCTCCAAAATTCTTTGGATAGTAGAGTGTGACACTGCAAGCCGCCTAGCAACCTCACGGACAGATAAACCACTTTCAACCCATGCTATAGCACTCATTCTTTGTAAGGTGTCAAGACCTCTTCTTGGTGGCATGGTTTTTGCAAGTGATGAAACTACCCTAAGTCTGCTGATTGTAAAACAAATTAAGAGTGAACTCTGCTCACGAAGAGTCGCCATTGCACGTGGAATGTCAATCAGCACGATTACTTCACCTGTTTGGTTGTACTGAAGTTTGAAAAAACAGATTAAAAATGTGAATTTATGGTCAGCAAACCAAATTGCACGTGATCACCATGGTTGTCGGTGAGTTGTTTTTATGCTTAACGTGCATAGAGGGCTGTTAGAGGAAGATATTGCACCCATTTTTACTAAAAACATCCTTCATTTAATCATTCTATGCGCTTATATAAAAGTGTATTGAAAATAATAGGGTGGCCCTTGACTTTTGACGAGTAGTATATTTACTTCTCATGGTACATGATCTTTCAACTTTTAGATAACTAGTCCACCTTACTAATGTTAGATACATTAAGGGTGTTGCTTCTTCACGTGTTTAATTATGCTTTTGAAATCATATGTTTCTGGGTTTTTTTGAAAATTCAGTTGAATGTTTTTATCATCCTTTTTTGGTTTTCATTTTCAACCTTCTTTTACTTCGAATTTTACCACATCGTTCCAAAGTAGGTCGATTGTGGATGTGTGCTTTAATGCATACTTTCATTTAGTTATATTGATTTCCATTTAACATTCTTTTTCTTAATATTGTATAACATTATGACTTTGATTTAGGTTCATAGATATCGATGTAGTTTTTGACTCACCTCTCTTGGGTACTTAGTTCAAAAAAAAAATAATAGAATTAATTTTTTTTAAGGGCCGGTGATAAGGGAGCTGTTGCGTACGTTTTTACCTAGGGGGTAGTCTTCGGTCCTGCCAGTGTACGCACCAGTCTTGATATAGTTATATTATTTGTGCGTTCGATTTATTCACGCACCGACGTGCACAATGCAGAGTATATGTGACTCTTGGCGCACGGGTTACCTAGTTTAGGGGTTATGACGTCAGGATCTTGTAAGGGCAAGTCGGACTTACTGTCCGTGTGTTTATATTATTTATTCTGTACAATTCTGGGGAAGAATTGTTTGTGAAGGATGGTTGGTCTTCAGGTGGAAGCCAACATCCAGTTCGATGCGTAAGTTGTTTTGAGCCCTCGTTTTATATATGTATTAATGATTAAGTGGAACGGCTGCTCATCACTGGAGTCTAGCGGGAATCCAGATTTGCTGGATTCCTAGAATGGAACAGTAGAGATATTAGCCTCACTGAAATCTTACGTAGTGGGAAGTCCTACGAGTAAAGGATATATTTGATCATATGTTGAATATCGTATTTTCGTAATACCAATGCCAAGGTCGTGGCATATTGCAGGAGAGGTTAGTCAACAGAAGTCTCTAACCTGTTTGTATTTTCGTGTATGACTTTATGGATTATATCAACTGTATAAATTATTGTAAGGAGAAAGTCTGGGATTTAGTCAAGTCTTATATGGAAGCATCATCCATGAGTATGAATCCGTTTACTATGACAGATGTCCTTGGAAGAAGGTCAACGGACATTACCTTAATGTATCTCAGTTGGTAACTGTTAGTGAATCCTAATCACTTGGATAGAAAAGGACTTGATTGATAAAGAATCTGCAAGAATTTATTATTATTATCAGCAACTGTAAATTATAATACTCTCATCGTTTATCATGATCGTCTTGTTGATTGCCGTTCGTAATGCGTCAATAAATCTTAATAACTTTGACCAACGAGTTGATTACAGTCATGCATTGGCCAATTGCCTACCACTCGTTGGAGTTTGCTTGAACAACTCTTTTGACATTTTATTGAAACCATTCGCGTGTCTAAGCTAGTACATTGATACACCTATCACTAGCTTACTATTACTTCCATACATCATCACAAAAGAACCCAACAAGGATGTATGTGATGTTGTAGGATGTATGTGATGTAGTCTGTCCAGCTGTCTGCGTCAAAGCCTTTACAAATTACAAGTGCCCAAGCCTAGGCTTGACTTATTCAAGAAAAGCTTAGCTTACTCTGCTGCTCATCTTTAGAACTATCTTCCACACGATCTAAAAAGCAACCTCAGCCCTTATTTATACAGATGTAGACTTTTCGAATACCTTATGAGTTCTGATTACACTAGTCGGTTATATTAGGGCGCATGTCTAAATATATAAGACCTTTAAGTTTGATCAGATTGTGTTTCCAGATACATATTAAATATCGAATGTGGGTTCGAATGATGATATTTGTACTTTTCAACATATTTTATTTCATGATTATAATTAGATACTGTGATTGTGAGTATGCTATTATTTTACTTTCACAACGTTGAATTCCTTTAAATCGATGTGTAAAATACATGTGAAAATAAATGAATTCAGTATAAAGGACGAGAGAAAGGAAGGGCAGAATATCAGACTGGCCTGCGTGCCCCATTCTCAACCCTTTGAAAATAAAGTTCGTTCGTTCCAAGACTTCCTCAATCCTTTCATTTATGTCTCCAATTCTGTGTGGTTTTCTGCTTCCTTATGCCTCTCGTATCTGCAGGATTCCACAATAAGGCCTGCATTGTAATGCTATTACCTTGTTTCCTCAATGTGTGACATATCCATCACCAGCGTTATCTTTTCATCTCTTGTATCGTTTGTGTTGCTTAAAAGTTAACTGCATGTGAATGCCAGTTTTCTGTCTCACACATAATGCCCCAAACGGGGCGGAATAATACTAAGTAGTTTCATTTTACGTCTAGCATGAAACTCAATTCAATTCCTGCAAACGCCCCAAATTCAGTTTCGTATATAATTATTAGCATTCAAACTATGTTTGTTTAGTTTGTTTATTTTTTAATTAAATTTTATTTACCCATAAGGTTATGGTCCCTTCACCGAAGTTGGCCTGCGTACAGTAAGCCAGCGCCAAAGAACCTTGTGTACTCTTGCGAATGTAGTTCATGCGGCAATTAGTTTCAAGTGATGAAGTTTCTAGACCCCTGTACAGCCTGACTTTATTCGCCAGCTACAACAATCATAAGAGCCATGGTGGTTCTAGTCTTCGAAGGGCGCAATAGTCCTATTATTTGGAGGGCGCGGTAGTTCTGTTCTTTGGAGGGCGCGGTAGTTTTATTTTTTTGAAAGGTGCGGTTGTGCTATTATTTGGTGGCTCTATTCTTGTCAGGGCGCGACAGCTCTATTCTATGGAGGGAGCAGTGGTTATATTCCTTGAAGGGCGCAGTGATTCTACTGTTGCGGTGTCTCTATTCTATGGATGGCGTGATTGGTCTAATTTCTGGAGGGGCAGTGGGGGCTTAATATTCTGAGGGCGCACAGCTCTATTCTTTGGAGGGCGCAGTGTTATATTCCTTGAAGGGCGCAGTGATTCTACTGTTGCAGTGTCTCTATTGTTTGGAGGGCGTGATTGGTCTCATTTCTGGAGGGGCAGTGGGCTTAATATTCTGAGGGCGCAACAGCTCTATTCTTTGGAGGGCGCAGTGGCTCTACTCTTTGCAGTACGCAATGGTTTTGTTTGTTTCAATCGATCAATCAATAACCGTTAGCTCCCCAAGGAGCATAGGCCTCCAACAAACACATGCCAAACCCTCTTTTGTTTGTTTAGAGGGTACAATCATTTTCTTTTTACTTTGGAGGATGCACTGGTTCGAATCTCTGAAAGGCACAGAGAATGTATGCTTTCTTTGTATGCTTAGAGATCCTTTTGGAATCTAGTTATGTTCCATGTGCTCACATATCACAATAAATCCGACAGATCTCGAATAATATACGATCTCTAATCCTGAGTTCGTGACCTAGGCACATAATATATGCCAGACATATCCGGGAGAGATATCACGCTCTACTGGGACTAAATACTGTTTTCGTTGACTATAAATTCAACCTACCAGAACCTGTTTAAGAGGACTAAGGTTTACTGAGCTGGACAGTATGCATAAATAGGCATGTTTTTGTTTGTTCGTGGAATGTACGAAAAAGGCTTGTGCATACAAATAACTATTGCATGGAACATGCTGGGTGTATAATAAGCCATTTCTTAGAATTTCAGTCGGGAAGTCCGACACGCGGGTATTGAGTCATGACAATTAATTGCGAAAAGTTTACGCTTAGTGACAAAAACTTGTTAATGTGGACGTATTTGTTTCGTTTTTATTTTGTTCATATGTCTCTCTATCTTCCTTTTCTGATGACTTTCTCAATTTTATCTAACAGTTTCTAAAAGAGTGCGTGTTATCTATTTTGTTATCACTGTTGATTTATTTACCTGCGCTATACAGTCATAACAGATAAACTCAGTTCATACATTTAAGGTATATATGATACTTCCTTTTTTCTTGTCTTTATTTTGTTTATTTGTATTTTATTTTTATACATATGTGTTAATGAGTTGACAGTGTTTTCAGTATAGCTTTTTTCCACAGGAGAAGCTTTTGTGTGTGTGTGTGTGTGTGTGTCTGTATGTGTGTCTGTTTTTTAATTTAAATATGCGACATTTTTTTTATTCGGCCTTTTGTGTGACTTTGCTTATCTCTTCTCTCATTTTCATTAAAATCTGTTTTCCCCTTGTCTCTGTTTCTCTCTCTCTCTCTCTCTCTCTCTCTCTCTCTCTCTCTCTCTCTCTCTCTCTCTCTCTCTCTCTCTCTCTCTCTCTGTCTCTCTCTCTCACTCTCTCTCTCTCTCTCTCTCTCTCTCAGGCGCGTGCTTAAATTATATGTCACCCACAAATTAAATTATATATGTCCTTACTTTGGACCCCAACTTCCCCCCCCCCCCCCCCCTCCCCCCAATAGAAATAAACACAGAAAAATATATTATACTTGCAAGTAGATTTTTAAACACTAAATTACTGCCATAAAAGTGATGACAACCCTCTAGTGGCTGTCCCCCCGGGGCGACGCCCTCTCGCACCCCTAAGGTACGCCACTGTCTCTGCTACTGATATCTTTAAGCCCAAGAAAAAATAATAATAGTAATGAATAGTGATATAGAGTCAATTTACAATTTAACTATAGACTCTAATCACGGGGCATTTCGATACTTATCAGTCACGGTCACATAAAGAAGACAAAATAAATAAATACAGACTACGAGAGAAAGACACTGTAAACATGTCGGGAAAAAATAGATGAGCAAAAACATATTAAGACAATCTACCATGTCTTCTATGATATAGTTACAACCACTTCAGCGTCGGTTGAAACCTATACGTCATCATCTGTAGCTCCGGGTAATAAAGTATGTAAGACAGGCACTTTAAAACCAGCAATAAACACAAGGGCAAAAAGGTATACTTAAAAATAAGAAGGATATATTAACGCAAAGAAATGTAACAAACAAAATGAAAAACATTTGTGAATAAACAAAACAATGTAATAATATATTTGAATGGCTTGATGTGAAGTTCATAAACTGACGTCAAGTAGGCCCAAGCAATAACAGAAAGATATCAAAGCTGATAGGAACACTGGTAACATAATGGTTGTTGATATGACTTACGACGACCATCCCATTAATCCTATTATGGTACTGTACACTCATGTATCCTTATCTATAGCAGTGCAGTACTGCAAAGTGCCGTAATTTTCTGTTATAATTTTAACACTGTATTATTTCACAAATAAACAAATTAGATTTTAATATATAACAATCTTAAACATGTTAGCCTTCACGAAGCACTATTTTTGTAGTGCCTAGTTGGCGGTAAGGATAGTGCGATTCGCTTTCGTAGCTAGGCAGTTCGGAAGGTCCTTGGTTCGAAGTAAGCCTCTCACATCTGTTGTTTTTCTTGTGTCTTGTTTACTACTTCTTCATTTGTCACGAGTGTCTGAAAGATACCTTTATGTACGTATTATTTATTTAGCTTTGAGAAATCTTAATAGTTAACATATCGATGTGCTTAAAATAGAATATAGTGATTTCCTACTTACGACCATATCGAATTACAACAGGATAGTAGGAACTGAACAGCGTAAGTCGAGCAGAACATGTATATATCATATCTTTTAGGATCCCTGCTGCCTGTTAAAATGTAAACACTAATTTTTACGGATTAACGCTTGTGTGTATGCCAGGATACCAACAGAGAAGCTGACAAAAGGGCAGAATGATCGACGGGCCTGCGTGCCTAAATCTAAAACCCCTTAACTCTTTCTACGCCAAGAACCGTCTTGGCAAGTCACAATCTGATAAATTGTTTTCCCAAGGGAGACCTGGTGCGCTTCTTTTGTTGTTGTTAGATTTCTCCATGTCTACACTTTACACCAGGAGACGGCAACCGACTGCACGTCACCACACCCCAGTGTCGTACCGAGGGTTTTTAGCGCCCGCTGTGAGACAGGAAAAAATGCGCCCTGATCACGCTTATTTTGTAGACAAACAAGACGGAAGTTTAAAGGACTATATCAAACACTATCGTGAATTTAGAATTATAATAAGAACAACAGTATGAATTATTTGGAAAATATGAAATTTAACAGATGTTCCTGTCCCATAGACACTCGTAAATATGAAAGAATTAACTTTAGTTTACTAAAAGAACGCTCAAAACTGGCTACCGAAATAGAAGTCGGTGTGCATTAATAGGACACACATTTACTCAGAGAAACGACTTGACTCATTGGCGTCCCCCTCTTGCGGCGCCCAGGGCGGTCGTCAACACTTTCCCCCTTCTCTACGCCACTGCCACATCCCCTTAAGTCTTGAGTATGAATTCAAAACTGAAAGTTAATATTTGTATTATTATATACAGTACGCGTTTTATCAACAATACGTAGATTACCCTTATGTTTCTGTCTCTTCCACTATTGCTTGAACCTTCTTGACTTTAAATTCTTTTAATCTCACATTATTATTTCATTGTTATGTTATTTCTTATTTTCCTCATTTTTGCTGTTTGTTACATTCTTTGCGTTGATATTTCGTTGTTACTTACTTATTTAGCGTTACGTTTTCTTCTTGTTACCTGGTGTCAAATGCGTAATGACTTGCGTCTAGTGTAATGGGTAGTGAACTTGTGGTCTTCACAACAACAGATAATATTTACGGAACATTGGAAGATGATCAATAAACAAAACGTGTGTGCAGTCCCACACTGCTGTGTAATTATGCAATACAATTTTCCACGACTCCTTGCGGTTCACAATATAATCCAAACAATGGTATTTAACGTAACCACTCGTGCCAACAATTAGCCGTAAGAAGTTTTAATTACAATTTCACAAGCACAATTTATGTCACAACACTGTGCCGTTCAAGATACAAACTCCATCTGCCTAAAATCTAATCCAAATCACGCTTTCAGCCTTGCTCACCGCCTGCACACCTCGCATGAGCTGAACTGAATCTCGCTCTCTGTCATAACAGCTCAAACGAACTCAAAACAGACATTTACTCTTGAATACTGCTCACCCGAAATAAGACCAGCTATCATTGAAATAAGACTTCAGCTATCATTGAAATAAGACTTCAACTGTCATTGAAATAAGACTTCAGCTATCATTGAAATAAGACTTCAGCTATCATTGAAATAAGCCTGGCCTTAACATGTCATAATAACAATCGTAGTAGAATGAATTCACCCATCACTCTGTTCATCCTTCTCCGACCTACACCCACATATTACTTCTTTACATCTGGGTGCTTTGTTCCTTTTTATCTTTCTGTGTCGCTCATCTTTCTGTTTTCGTTCGTGCATTTCATCCACGTGTTTGCATTATCCTTTGTCTTTCTCTTTTAACCTATCTAATACTTATCATTTATGTCTTCTACCTGTGGCCGCGGTTGACGCAGGGTAAACACCTAAACGTCCGGTGTTTAGAGTTTACAGTTCAATTCTAGAGACAAGCAAGGAAATCTCATCACCACAATTACTCTCCTCTCAGTTCCCGGCAAAATACTAGGCAGGATAATCATCCAGAGAATTTCAAAAGCAGTTGACCATAAACTGAGGAAAGAACAAGCGGGCTTTAGAAAGAACAGAAGGTGTGCAGATCATATATTCACCCTCATGAACATTATAGAGCAGAGCTCAGAATGGCAGAGACAGCTGTACATTAACTTTGTTGATTTTGAAAAGGCTTTCGACAGCATACACAGGGACAGCCTATGGAAAATACTGAGGGCTTATGGAATTCCCAGCCGCATTGTTTCCATCATAAAAAGCCTCTATTCTAACTTTACGTGCAGTGTTGGATTGAGCAATGTAACTTTCGAAGTGAAAACAGGAGTACGACAGGGATGCCCCTTATCAACAACATTATTTTTGACAGCCATAGATTGGGTGATGCGCCAGACAACAGAGGGCAGTCCAAGAGGAATTAGATGGACAACATTTTCTACACTGTAAGACCTGGAATATGCAGATGACATTGCACTACTCGCGCATTCACATTAACACATTCAAGATCACAAAATTAACCGTGATACAACGTTAAAATATCTCCAATGATACAACGTAGGGATAAAAACTAATGCGTAAGCTGCTAGAATACATGATCGCCCACGCCGCGGGTCATCACCCGCCATGGAAATTAAATTGTTAGACTTGAAGGCAAAACGGAACGGGATGAGAACGGAGATCAAAAGGAAAAATCTGATTGAACGCGTGCTTGAAACTAGCAAGGCTAAAAGACGCAAGGGGTGGGGAAAGGAGGAAAAAGTCACGTTCCCCAAGTTGACATAAAGTAAAGAAATCGACAAAAGGGACCTTGGATATTATACGCCACAGTCATTTCTTGGACGCTTTTGCGATAACTTAGCCCGTTTATTTGAATGCAGTGATGAGAAGATTCTAGAAAATATTTGAAAAGTAACTTTTCTTAATAATAATGTTAGGAATATAAAACCTAGCTGGCCGGATGGCCCATCTTGAGCAGTGAAATAATATGCTTTCATTTATACAGACGGACAGATAATAAGAAAGATATTGACAAAAGACTGTGTTGTTCATATCAGCGAGCGTCTGCATTGAAATAAAACATGTCACTAATTTTCAAAAAAATTGTGGCCTTGAAGACGCAAGTGCTAAAATCTAGTTGGAATGAAGAGACGGGGTGGGATGGTGAATTGTGGCTAAAAATAACTTTAAAGGCAAAATTGTGTAGGGGAAGGCAGAGTTGGTTCAAAAAAACAAGTGTGTTTTTTTGTGAAACGCAAGTAGAGACGGACGGACCAACAGACAATAAGGCATACTTGACTGAGGTATGACTGAAATGACTTTTTGGTAGGATATTTGAATTTGAAAAAAGAAAAGGCAGTGATTGGCCATAGATGAATATATTATCGGCGCTCAGACGCGCATTTTGTGCCATTCATTATAAGTTGTCCTAGTAGACACAGTGAATTATTAAGTGGTGTAATTCCCAGAAGCTATTGAAATATTTAGAGGGACGCCATCCTAAGGCCAGCAGCTCAGCTGAGTTTTGCTAGCATTTAACTGTGTTCTATATTCATAATTCTGGTAAGACTGAAATTATTTCTTTGTACATTTTAATATTTGTTTAAGGTTTCGAGTGATTTGATACTGCAATAGCATAATCTGTCCCTTACAACAAGTAAGGATTCGCTCTAGACCCCCCGCCCCAGTTCAGGGTCTAGAGACAAATAAAATACATAAACTCCAGCAAGGATTATGAAGGACAGATCAAGTGTTGAGATCAGTGAAACATATCACCTATCCTATTCTATGGCAGGAAGCGAATGAACATATTTCAGAATACGTAGTCTGGGAGAACTTATCCTATGTGAAACCAACTTGGTAAGATGTGTTGTTTGGTCAGAAAGATCTGACCCGTCTATGTGGTGTTGTTGTTGTGTAGTGTTGTGTCCAGAAATGGTTAGAGGATGGAATTCTGACACATGACTAATACTTTGATTGCAGAACTGTGAGTTTCAGTTGGCACCAATGCGGTGTCAAATGAGTTGTTGAATATTACCAGAGTGGACCCGTGCAGTAACATTTTGTCAGAGCAGCCTATTATAGCCCCCAAGCACGGAGAGGTGGGGCCACCAGACTTCTGATATTGCCCCCAAGCACGGAGAGGTGGGGCCACCAGACTTCTGATATTGCCCCCAAGCACGGAGAGGTGGGGCCACCAGATCTCAGCACCAGAGCTCAGCACAGCTACACCTTCAAGCTACGTGAGCGTCTGGTCTGCTGAGAATTCACCAACTCAACTTATTTGCTAAACACACCCATAAAATTTCCATCAAATAACTGGACAATGTGTAATCGCCATAGACAGGGAGTGATGAGGCCACCCCAACAGCACATCCATTAAATGTTCTCCCAAATAGATTACAACTATAAACAGTAATAATATTAACTAGTCTAGTAACATATATATGTACACACCTTGCATTTATTATGTAATATTCATGCATTTCTTTCATAATTGCTAAACCTTTCATATGTTCTGGCCAAAATAAAACCTTGGTTCAGAACAAATAAATGTAAGAAAATTACTATCCACATTTTACACACTTGAGTTAGTTCAGTGTATTATAACATTTATTAATATTATTAGACTTAGTAAATATCTGTGTGTGTGTATGTAAACTACCACAACACATTACATATCATTACCCTAGACATTTAACGTAGCCACATTCATTAGTAAAAAAAAGATAGGTGTGAGGTCGTAGTGGTAGCACGAAGGGCCTTCTGACAATTCACAGCTACATTTTATCTCAGGAGCCTTCACAGCTGACCTCATGCATCACACTTAGTAATATCACCATCATACAATACCATCAAATCCACTACATATATTGGGGTCTCTTTGTCCCGGGATAATTAGCCTATCAAATATATTAGGATCTCCTGGGGGGGAGAATTAGATTAGGGGAACACATTATAAAAATTAAAAGTGTCCCTTAAAATTAAAAGTGTCCCTGAAAATAAAAGTTGGTGAATCTTCACAGCCAGTGGTAGTTAATTAATTAATTAGAATTATTTTAGACTAGAGTAATTAGAAGTACTTTAGTGGTTGGAAATTTTATCTTGCACATTGCTAGATTTGTTTAAAAAGTATGGCGGAGCTGGCCAAATTCAGATCAGCTGCTGTGCTGACGGCAAAGGAGATGGGAATGGATGGTCAGATTTTAATTCAATATGTAACGGCTGAATGTGATAAGTATATTGAACGGGAAGAAAGAAGATTAGAAAAAGAGGCTGAAAGAAAATTAGAGTCTGAAAGGTTGGCTGAAGAGAAGAGGTTAGAGGCTGAGACTAAGAGGCTGCAGATTGAGGCAGAAGAAAAACGACAGCAAAGGGAGGCAGAAGATAAAAAGGCCGAAAGGGAGGCAGAAGAAAAGATTGACTGCCGAAAGGGAGGCAGAAGATAGAAGGTTGCAGAGGGAGCACGAATTACGACTCAGGGAGCTGGAGCTACAAGGCCAGGCTCCTGAAAATGGTGCCAGCCCTTTTGCCTCAGATGCTACGCCCAGTCTGGGAGCCTCAAACTCAGCTATGGGGTTTCATTTAGACCATTTTGTTGAAAAAGACGATGACATAGAGGGGTACCTAGGACGTTTTGAGTTATTAGCTACTACATATGGGTTAGAGAGAGAGAGGTGGAGTTTAAAGCTATCACAGGGACTGAGAGGTACTTCTTACGAAGTCTTCGCAAAAATGAACAGAGAAGACCAGGAGAATTATGACATGTTAAAGCAGGCTTTGTTATTGAGGTACGAAAAAAATGGGGAATTTTATCGTAGGAAATTTAGAAATGCCAAACTGTTGTCTGGGGAGACATACCACCAATTCTCTGCCAGACTAGAAACCTATTTGGAGAAATGGACTGCTCTGGGGAAGACCCAAGATCTTAAAGAAATGATCATGATTGAGCAATTGAGAGAGTCCATGGCTCCAGAAATGAGAAAATTTTCTCATGGAACAAGGTGCAGAGAAGTTGGGGGAGGTTTTAAATGTCGCTGAAAGGTATCAGGCAGCCCAGGCAGAGGTAAGTGGTGCTAAAAAGAAGCACATAGACAATTTTAAAGCTCCACAGCAATTTAATAAATTTGATAATAGAGAGCAGGGAAATAAAGGTAGGACAAACTTTGAACGGCCAAGAAATGACTACCGAGACAGAAACTCACAGTTCAATGACCAAAAATCCAATGAAAGAAAACCGTTTAACCAAGGAAAAAGATGGTGTAAATGGTGCAAGAAAGATAACCATAACACCGAATTTTGTAGAAGGAAACCTTCAAACATTGCTGCAATGAAGTCGGGGACTCAAAGATTAAAGGTTAATCCTAAGGGACAGCAGGAACCTTATCACCCCCCAGTTTGTGAGGATGTTATTTGTAATGGGGTCACCATAAGGTGCCTTTATGATACAGGTTTGGATTATGATTCAGTTGTGAAGTCTAGCCTAGTGGACCCAAGTCAGTATACCACAGAAACAGTGGAAATACAAGGGGCAACTAAGGACATACCACTCATGACACTTCCCATCGCAAGGATAACGGTGAAAACTCGCTATGTGGAAGGAGAAATCAGAGCAGCAGTGATAGATGAACCAATCTACCCTCTGATATTGGGGTGTAGATACGTCTTCTTGGGGAATCCCGAGAGACCTGTGATCATGGCGACAGTGCAGACCAGGTCACAGAAGAAGGAGGAAGAAGGTGAACCTATAAATGCTCATCCAGAGGAGATGAGGAAGGCGCAGGCTGAGGATAGGACACTCAAGCCATGTTTTAAAAAATTGCCCAAATGCCACACACCTCCGAGCAAGGGAAAATATTTTATGAAGAACAGATTGCTGTATAGGAAGACAGGAACTAGATCCACTGGTCACGGACAGTTGGTTCTTCCCAAGATATATAGGGCAAATTTAATAAGGAGCTTACATGTTGGAAAAGATGGGGACCATGAAAAGTCGGTACCATCTGCCAAAAAGTTGCTCGCAAATACTATTGGCCCGACGTAAATGTCGATATTGAAAACTTTGTAGAAGCATGTGGCATATTTCATGAGGGAACACCCACAAAGGGAAAATATGTGCAGGACCTAGAAACGCCACGGGGCAAAATTAGGCCTGGAAGGAAAACTAATGATACTCAAGGAGACAAAGTGCAATGGGAGCCCCCTTTTCACACCCAGTCTTCACTTGAATGGATTAACATGGCCACTATGCGAAGAGTACAAAGAAGAAATTTTACCCAGGATAAGATGACAATCCCTCGGTCAGACTTATATAAACTGGAAGAACAGAAAAGAGAGCGAAGATCTCTCATAAGCAATCTAAAGTGGGGAGATAAACCCAAGAAAAAAATTGGTAGTGGTCGATTTGTGAGTGATGATTCTAGGAAGAAAAGTCCTCACTATAGTGCTTCTAATGGACGGGACCAGACGGGTTCCATGAAAAATACGTATGATAAATTAAAGGTCCAGATGTAGCGCTATTAAGGACCTGGACAGATGAGAAGGCGGAAGAGACTGTTACCTCATCTTATCAATACGTGAACGAACTGACCACTCGTTTGAAAGCTGGATGGAAACTGGCAAATGATAATTTGAAACAAGCCAGGAAGAAACATGCAGCATATTTTAATAGGAAGGCAAAGGACAGAGAACTGGCAGTGGGAGAGAAGGTGCTGCTTCTACTACCCGGTAGCCAGAATAAATTACAAATTGGATGGCAAGGTCCATATACGGTTCTAGAGAAGGTGTCTAGAACAAACTATAAAATTGACAAAAAGGGGAAGGAGAAAGTTTATCATGTAAACCTGTTAAAGAAGTATCTGGACAGACCACTCCAGGAAAGCACCCCCTTACTGACCTTAGCTATCGCAACTCAAATGCAAAAGGAACCACTCACCTCACATGAATACCCATTACATCCTTGTGAAACAGCAGCACAGGTAAAAGTCAGTAAGCACCTGACTAAAAACCAGAGGGAGAGAGTTCAACAGGTTCTGGAGGAACATACAGATGTATTAACAGATAAACCAGGCCATACAAATTTGCTACAGTATGACATGAAACTGGTAGACTCAAACCCAATCTGTATGAGAGCCTATTCTATTCCGTTCGCGAAGGAGAAGGCATTGAAGGAAGAAATAGATTATTTGTTGAAGGAGGGGATTATTTCACACAGTGAATCATCTTTTAGCTCTAGTGTCGTATTGTTGAGAAAACCGTCTGGGGAACACAGACTGTGCATAGATTACAGGAAACTGAATGCTGTCACAGAAGGACAAGTGGATCCATTACCAGACACAAAACAGTTATTTGCCAGATTGAACAAGGCAAAATACTTTTCAAAGGTGGATCTTAGTAAAGGCTATTACCAGATCCCAGTGAAGCCTGAAGTGAGACCTTATTTGGCTTTTAGCACTTCGGATGGACATTATGAATTCAACATGCTACCATTCGGACTGAAAAATGCTCCGAGTGTATTTTCAAGGATGATGCGCAAATTGTTGGATCCCCTGAATAACCCATGTATCACGAATTTCATGGATGATATTCTCGTCGCCACAGAGACATTTGAAGAACACATTGAAGCTCTAGAAATGTTATTTAATAGGCTTAGGGAGGCGAACTTGACTGCTAGGCCAACAAAATGTTGCATTGGATGCAAAGAGTTGGAATTCTTGGGACACACTGTATATCAGGGTAGCATGACCCCTGATCCCAAGAACTTGGAAAAACTGCAGAGAGCACCTAGACCACAAACAAAAAAGGACGTGCGATCATTCGTGTCGTTATGCGGATTTTATCAAAAATATATCAAAGATTTTAACTCTATTTGTGCTCCTCTGACTGATCTGACTCGCAAGGGACTTCCAGATAAAATTAATTGGACTGCGCAAAGTGAATTAGCGTTCCAAGACTTAAAGGAAAAAACTCACTAGCAAGCCTATTCTCAAACTGCCTGATTTGACACAGGACTTTGTCTTAAGAACCGATGCAAGTAATGTAGGACTCGGAGCGGCTTTGTTGCAAAGATCATCTTCACCTGATGGGGAACTGAAACCAGTCGCTTATGCAAGCCGCAAATTGAATAAGGCGGAACAAGGATACTCCACAAGCGAAAAAGAATGTTTAGCGTTAATCTGGGCCATAAAGAAGTTTCAAATCTATCTGTATGGTAGGACTTTTGTGGTCGAGACGGACCATCAGCCTCTCGTATTCTTATCTCAGGCTAAGCATGAAAACGCAAGATTGCTGAGGTGGTCTTTATTGCTTCAACCTTATCAGTTTAGTATCCAATATATCCCAGGCAAATTGAATGTCGGTGCAGATTTCCTCAGTCGGCACCCCTGTGATCAAAATTAGAGTAATGGCAGGCGTAAGGAGAGATTTTATCTATGTGTATCACTGGTTTTAGAACTTGCCGTAGGCATGTTTTCAAGTGGGGAGATGTGTCACAAAATTAACCGTGATACAACGTTAAAATATCTCCAATGATACAACGTAGGGATAAAAACTAATGCGTAAGCTGCTAGAATACATGATCGCCCACGCCGCGGGTCATCACCCGCCATGGAAATTAAATTGTTAGACTTGAAGGCAAAACGGAACGGGATGAGAACGGAGATCAAAAGGAAAAATCTGACTGAACGCGTGCTTGAAACTAGCAAGGCTAAAAGACGCAAGGGGTGGGGAAAGGAGGAAAAAGTCACGTTCCCCAAGTTGACATAAAGTAAAGAAATCGACAAAAGGGACCTTGGATATTATACGCCACAGTCATTTCTTGGACGCTTTTGCGATAACTTAGCCCGTTTATTTGAATGCAGTGATGAGAAGATTCTAGAAAATATTTGAAAAGTAACTTTTCTTAATAATAATGTTAGGAATATAAAACCTAGCTGGCCGGATGGCCCATCTTGAGCAGTGAAATAATATGCTTTCATTTATACAGACGGGCAGATAATAAGAAAGATATTGACAAAAGACTGTGTTGTTCATATCAGCGAGCGTCTGCATTGAAATAAAACATGTCACTAATTTTCAAAAAAATTGTGGCCTTGAAGACGCAAGTGCTAAAATCTAGTTGGAATGAAGAGACGGGGTGGGATGGTGAATTGTGGCTAAAAATAACTTTAAAGGCGAAATTGTGTAGGGGAAGGCAGAGTTGGTTCAAAAAACAAGTGTGTTTTTTTTTTGTGAAACGCAAGTAGAGACGGACGGACCAACAGACAATAAGGCATACTTGACTGAGGTATGACTGAAATGACTTTTTGGTAGGATATTTGAATTTGAAAAAAGAAAAGGCAGTGATTGGCCATAGATGATGAATATATTATCGGCGCTCAGACGCGCATTTTGTGCCATTCATTATAAGTTGTCCTAGTAGACACAGTGAATTATTAAGTGGTGTAATTCCCAGAAGCTATTGAAATATTTAGAGGGACGCCATCCTAAGGCCAGCAGCTCAGCTGAGTTTTGCTAGCATTTAACTGTGTTCTATATTCATAATTCTGGTAAGACTGAAATTATTTCTTTGTACATTTTAATATTTGTTTAAGGTTCGAGTGATTTGATACTGCAATAGCATAATCTGTCCCTTACAACAAGTAAGGATTCGCTCTAGACCCCCCGCCCCAGTTCAGGGTCTAGAGACAAATAAAATACATAAACTCCAGCAAGGATTATGAAGGACAGATCAAGTGTTGAGATCAGTGAAACATATCACCTATCCTATTCTATGGCAGGAAACTAATGAACATATTTCAGAATACGTAGTCTGGGAGAACTTATCCTATGTGAAACCAACTTGGTAAGATGTGTTGTTTGGTCAGAAAGATCTGACCCGTCTATGTGGTGTTGTTGTTGTGTAGTGTTGTGTCCAGAAATGGTTAGAGGGTGGAATTCTGACACATGACTAATACTTTGATTGCAGAACTGTGAGTTTCAGTTGGCACCAATGCGGTGTCAAATGAGTTGTTGAATTTTACCAGAGTGGACCCATGCAGTAACATTTGGTCAGAGCAGCCTATTATAGCCCCCAAGCACGGAGAGGTGGGGCCACCATACTTCTGATATTGCCCTCAAGCACGGAGAGGTGGGGCCACCAGACTTCTGATATTGCCCCCAAGCACGGAGAGGTGGGGCCACCAGATCTCAGCACCAGAGCTACACCTTCAAGCTACGTGAGCGTCTGGTCTGCTGAGAATTCACCAACTCAACTTATTTGTTAACACGCCCATAAAATTTCCATCAAATAACTGGACAATGTGTAATCGCCATAGACAGGGAGTGATGAGGCCACCCCAACAGCACATCCATTAAATGTTCTCCCAAATAGATTACAACTATAAACAGTAATAATATTAACTAGTCTAGTAACATATATATGTACACACCTTGCATTTATTATGTAATATTCATGCATTTCTTTCATAATTGCTAAACCTTTCATATGTTCTGGCCAAAATAAAACCTTGGTTCAGAACAAATAAATGTAAGAAAATTACTATCCACATTTTTCACACTTGAGTTAGTTCAGTGTATTATAACATTTATTAATATTATTAGACTTAATAAATATCTGTGTGTGTGTATGTAAACTACCACAACACATTACATATCATTACCCTAGACATTTAACGTAGCCACATTCATTAGTAAAAAAAGATAGGTGTGAGGTCGTAGTGGTAGCATGAAGGGCCTTCTGACAATTCACAGTTACATTTTATCTCAGGAGCCTTCACAGCTGACCTCATGCATCACCCTTAGTAATATCACCATCATACAATACCATCAAATCTACTACAAATCTGAAGAAGACAGAGGTCATGACACTAAATGTGGGCAATCCTGAGCCAATAACAGTAAGGAACCAGAAGTTAGAACAGACAGACACATTTACTTACCTAGGATGCATAGTAACACCTGACGGCGGAACAAGCAAGGACATTAACAACAGAATGAATAAAGCGAGAACAGCCTTTGCTGTTCTCAACAACATTTGGAAGTCTTCCCAGTACAGCACAAACACCAAATTAAGACTGTATGAGAGCTGTGTACTTTCTGTGCTTCTCTGTGGTGCGGAATGTTGGAGAGTAACAGAGAAGGAAATGTCGAAACTGTCCTCCTTCCACACAATCTGCCTAAGGAAAATTCTCAGAATCTTTTGGCCAAACATCATCAGCAACCAAGAACTACTTATTCGGAGAAACCAGGAGGACATGCACACCATCATAGCTGGCAGACGCTGGAGTTGGGTTGGCCACGTCCTCAGAAGGGACCCTGATACCATCACAAGAACAGCTATGCTATGGACCCCCGAGGGAAAGCGAAAGAGAGGCCGACCAAAAACAACTTGGCGAAGAACTATGGAAGTCGAGATGCAAAGAATGAACCAGAGTTGGGGCACTGTACGAAGGATGGCCACCGACCGAGCAAGGTGGAATCAATTTGTTGCTGCCCTACAGGACGCTACCAGGCGTGATGGCCGTTGACTGCTTTGACGGTTGGCGGTTATGGATCAAAGAAGAAGAGAAGAAGTTTAATTCTAGAACTGACTCATTGCCAGTTTTCATTATTATTAATGACGTCAACAACATCACGCTTAAACAGGTTCCAGGGTTAATGTACGCAGTGGCGTACTTAAGTATTTGGCTCCCAGGGCGGATCCTACTATTGGCACCCCTCAGCCATAAAGAAACACACTTGCAAGTTTATTTTAAACAGTAAGTACTGATATAACAGTGTCCGATGGCACCGACCCCCCTTGGCGATCGCCCGGGGCGGACAGCCCCGTCGCGCCCCCTTTTTTACGCTACTGCATATACGTAGGAAGCATTTTCACAGAAAATGGAAGACTTAACAGAGAAATTGAAACAAGATATCAAAAAGCCAGGGAAGTGACTTACTGTCACCGCTACTCAGAATATCAGAATATCAGTATGGAAACTAGAACGACATCCTGCATCATGTATATTGCGAGACAGAAGATTAAGTTGTTTGGCCATCTTGTGAGAATGGAAGATTTAGTTTCAGGGCAACAGGGAGATATAGAGGCAGATGAATAGACAATATTCAAGAAATTATTCAACATCACGAGCTCACAGCTGCCACTGCGACAGACTTGGCTAAACAAAGAACGCGAACTTCAGCTCCCCACGACGTTTCACGGGAACAGTGGAATGTTGACGTAAAAGTACAATAGGTTGGCAGCTGGATGACCGCAATCAATCCATAGATCACAGGGGAGGGATTTGGTAGACCTATAGACGACAAACAACGAACAATAATTATTTCTGTTTACACTAGGGAAATATCGTACCAGCCCTGTCCTACAGGCATTTACAAGAGTGTATCTCCTGGGTTAGGGATTCGAGGCAGCCATCATTTTTGTCAAGAAAGGCAAACGCTGGCAGATATTTTAAAAACATTCCATGACACAACTTCCACCCAACTCTTCGGACACGATTTTATCAGTTTGGTTTGGTTTGGTTTGGTTTTAAGGACTATCTTCACTGCACACGAACCTCCATTGCACACGAACTACTCCATCAGTGCCCCGATTCCCTCCCTTAGATCACACAAGGAGAATCTCAGCACAGTGCAATTACTCCGTAGCACATGTGTCACATAAACATTGGGTCGATCTCTTTTCCTCTCCGGGAGTATTTAGTTAAATTTTTTGTGTACTAAATTACTTGCAATATCCGGGTCGCCCATTTCTTTCTCTGCTATCAAGCAGATATTAGCTAATTTCTTATCAATTTTACATTCCCTTCAGTGATAATTGATCATGTTTGCTTTGCGCTTCTCGTCTTTGCTAATATTAAGACGCAGGTAAAACCAATATGGGCCCGGTCAATTTTCGTATAGTGACCGCGTGTCATGTTTACCTAGGAGTGCCCCGCGATAAATTATCGACTTGTCGGCATGCACTCGGCAGAAACAAATGACATAATCATTTCATATACACCTTGTTACAAAGACATTACTTTAGATGAAAGTAAGATGTTGTATTTGAAAAAAACATTGACAGGAGAGGGTCGGATGTTTCCATTCAATATTTGGGTGACATGACCTTTGCAGTAACGCGCAGAAATTTCCATGTGGAAATAATTTAAATTACACCACAAAACACGCAAGTTTTGAAACGATTGGCGGGGGTTCGAAATAGAGAAACAACCAAATTCCTGATTGGACCCTGCCTAAATCGTTTCATAGTATACTGTATAGTAGGGGAACAACAGAAGTGATTGCGTCATTAATATGCTGAACTGCCCATGGTAAACTTCCGGTGTTATGTCTTGTGGTTCGCACTAATGACCTGTCATCGAAGCATCATTTTTTGGTGATGCGTAGATGGCAGGGAGGATAGTGTGATTCGCTTGCAAAGCTAGGCGGGGTTGTCGCACGGAAGGTCCAAGGTTCGAATCCTGGGTAAGCCACTCATGTCTGTTGTTTTTCTGTTGTCTAGTGTTCTACTTCTTTATTTCCTACGAGTGCCTGATAACATACCTTTATGTTTGTCTCATATTAATTCAGTGTCTATTGTACCTGAGGTTGTTGACTATTTTGGCATTTTGCTGGAGCTGTATGTTTTCTTTTCTGGATCTCCACGAAGATGGGGGATTTTAAACACACAGGGCAATCTACATTTTTCTCTAAAGAGCTTACGTGTAACTAGATGGTCTGCACTCTATGAAGCAGTCCTGGCAATTAAAAATGGGTATTTTACAAACTCTCAATCATATTTTTGAAGACTCGGAAGAGAAGCCTCAATGTAAACGAGATGCAAAGAATTTCTACAACAAGTTGGTACAGCTGGAAAATGCTATTTTAACAGTCGTTTGGGAAGATTGTGATAAAGTACATTGATACAGCGATAAAATTATTAATTATAAGTGACACAGGGTATTTTGTATTAAATACACATATGCCTTAGTCCTCGAAATACTACACATGAGAGAAAGAGGGGTGGAGTGGAACACATTCAAATAATAACGAACACTAGCAATGTTTCCAACTCTGTCTAATGTATTCAAATAATTATCACCACAAAATCACAACATTATATGTAGTTAGCGAAGTGTAACACATTGATGAAAATCTCAGAATCACACTGTGACAATAAGTATAAAAGTTAAAATAATATGAGTAGAAATAGAAATAGTAAAGTTGTAACGCGTCTTCTTTCCCCGCGCCAGTCATCGAATGGAGATAAGAACGTAGTGTGAAACCTTATTGCCGCGCTAGTGGTATTGAATTTTATAACTCGCCCGTCAAGGGTTAACGGTAAAAATTTTGAAAACAACAAGCTTAGTGGTTCCAAGAAAGATAGAAAGAATAAAACAGGGGAGGCATAAACGAACGCATAAAAGTGAGAGAGAGAGAGAGAGAGAGAGAGAGAGAGAGAGAGAGAGAGCGAACACATGCCACAAATTGTCAAGCGTTAGATTCTTGGACTAGCTACCCAAGACGACAGTGCGAGACGATACAGGGGCAGGTGTTCGGTAACGTGTCACAAGCTTTGTAGAATTTAAAAATACCCCGCAAAACCCAATACTTTTTCGGACTATAGGCACACTGAGAAAATATATAAACACACAGACAGCGCTTTCGCTGCAAAAGAGTCCATTTTATGACGTAACAGACTAGTATTTTCAGTTTTGGAAAACGCAAAAGCGGGAAAGAGATGGCGTGTTTATGTAATGTTAGAAATTGAAACTGATATGGAAAATATATGGAATTCGTTATTACTAGGAATATGAACACAAAACTTAGTTAGTTTGATGGCTTATCTTCTCCTGATAAATAATATGTTTAAAAATACAAAATTCCCCAGTAGATAAGAAAGTTATTGACAAAAGACTGTATTTGTTCGTGCAGACAAACGGACAGACTGGCGGTTTTGCATTCATTTTGCATTCACTAACGCTTAAAAATTGTGAACGCGTTTTTGGAAATGAGACAAGCAAGCATGTATTCTGTTGGAGGAGGGGTAGACAAGGGGAGAGAAATTATGGGATGGCTTAACACAAAATATATTTTAGCAGTAGAAATCTAAGAATGAGTGAGGAAAAAACTTGTTATGTCCAAAAATCAAGTCTGTTTTTGCTTTTATTTTCAAATTCAAAAGTAGTCGTTCGCTCATTGGCCAACGCCTTTTATAATATTGAAGAATTCAAAGTCTCGAAGCCATTTGTCATAATATAGTCCCTTGAACAGGACGTTTGAAATTCTGTGAAGTGTGACTTGCCTTAGTAACTAAATATATATAACTAAAACAATAATAGGCATCCCAGTCCAGCCAGCAGGACATCTGAAGTCTGCTAATCAACGTACCTGTGTTTATTCATTGAATTTATGGTAAGGCAGAAATTATTCATATATATTTTGTTTAAAAATGTGAGTGAGAGATACTGCCATTACGAAAGTAAGTACATAGGTCCTTTGCGAATTTATGCAGGACCTAGAGGTAGATTTATGCTATAACACATTGACAGTTTTGTAAAATGCACATGTTTTGTGAAATAAAAATGTTTTCTTAGGTGGCCAGATGGACACAGCTCACCTATCCTATTGTATGGAAGAAAAGAAAGATTAATATTATTATTGCAGATGTAGGGCCGCCTTGAGAGGAGAGACATGTGAACAACACTGGTACACTTTGTAATGGATGAGCTGGGTTGGTCAATTAGATATGACCCAGATCTTTATTTATTATGTATTATAATTTGTAGAAATAACAGTTTAAGTATGATATCAACAAGGAGGCATTATTTCATTGTTACAAGGTTTTTATCTGGCACTAGCCTGGTGCCAGATGTCTGTGAAAAGCAGTTGAGAAGTCTTTTCATTTCCAGTAGTGACAGGGGTCTACAGAGTCCACCCTGTTACTTTTGGGCCAGTATCAAAGTGATCGTTTTACAGCAAGAATACGGACAGTTCAAGTTGTGCCAGATAAGTATAATATCTGGCACCCGACTTTTCATCAGCATCAAAGACTAGTGCACCCCTGTGTAACATAATAAAAATATTCCCCAAAGAATAAAACATTGACAGTTGTGTATTAAAGAACTGGGGATGATTAAAGAATCCCAAACAGCCATCCAGTGTTAGAAACCAGTAATATTAAAAATTTAGTAACACTATTAGTATATTTTAACAGTATATGTTTGGACAAAGTGTCCCTTTGGGTTAAAGATTTGCATTTTATGTATATACCTTGATTTCTTTTAATTTTGAAAGTCCTGACCAGAAGAATACTAGGTTCAGGACCAATAAAATTGTATAGAAAATATTTACACATCAAAATTTAACCCATGTGTTAGTTCATTTGATTATAGACTTTAATATTTGTTTATGTGTGTGTGTGTGTGTGTGTGTTAGTGTTAAATTACCATCACACCACACTTGCATAACCCTAGACATTAGACGTAGCTTTCATACATACTAGTCAAGAATAGGTCTGATTGAGGTCATAAGGTGGTAGCAGAAAGGTACCCTGATAACTCAACCCAAAATTTGTTATAATCAGGGACCTTCACAGCTGACCTCATTCAGTACAATAGTAATAAAGAACAACAACATTGCATACCATCAAAAACCACCACAAAGATGTGCTGGAGTGTTTCAACAAAACAAGTAAGAAACTCCAAACCTCTGGTTTTGATGTATTTGAAGGTTATCTTCTGCTTTCATTTTTACTTTCGTTTGTTAAAGAACTCAGAGAAAATTCAGCCGATAGGATTGCACACTATGAATCAGAAGCAAAAGGTTTGTGTGAAGATATCACCAAGTTATTCTGATGCTTCCAAACGCATTGTTACAAGGAAATTTTCAGATGGAACAGGTGTTATTGCTTCTTTGAGAAGAGCTGACAAATTTAGGATAGAAGTTCTATATCAAGTCTATGACTGCTTGATAATCTAGTTACGCAAGAGGATTGACCAATATGAGCAGATTGCGAAAAGGTTCAAGTTCCTCTCAGAATTGGTGAACAATTCTGAAATTGATGAAGACAGTATTAAACTTATAATATCGTATTACCACGATGATATTGACCACAAATTAGTAAATTAGTGTTATCAGTTCAAGGAATATTTGCACCATAGGAAATCCCAGAACACAGAAGAAAACATGCCATCTAAAATGCAATGTGCAGAAGTTCTTCAGCTTATTTGTGAGCAACACCTAATTGAAGTGTTCCCCAATATTACTACTGCGCTTTGTGGTGAAGTGGGATGTTATAAATATTTATAGGGGACTTAGTGTACTGACTGAGATCAGCTGTGAAGGTATATATATCTAATAAGAGTAGTGTATTATATATAACCTTACTTGCTGCCACATATGTATACCTCAGTCAGAATTATTCTGGAATAGTGTGATGACTACGTTATATGTCTAGGGTATGTGTATGATGAAGTGTAAGTCATAACAACAACAGACAGATAAACAATTTAATTTATTCCACCACACTTGACAACACTGTGACACTCACATACATAAAAGACTCTATGAGGATATCTTAAAGGAGTCACTGATAACTTTTCAAATAACAATATGTATTCAGTGCTGTCATGAATGAATATGTGTCCTGATTCAAATACAAATGGAACCAGGACTCACAATCAATTTTAATTACAAGTTATATGTACAGAATTTCTCAATATGAATATTGTAGTGACATATATTATTAAAAGTATCCTATGTGTGTCAGTTGTGTAGTAGTAATAGGAGGTAACACTGGTTTTGTTTTGTTCAAGCTCTGTTGGTATTTGTCATCATGACTTCAATAGTTTGTCTTTATTGGAACTAGTATTGGAGATGTTCTCAGTTCCTGATATTAAAACAATTTAATTCCCCTCTTAATGTTATTTTTACAATGTCATTTTAAGATGGGGGTACATAATGTTGAGCTCAGCTGGCCACATCAGCTTATCTTGCGTGATGGCGGCAGGAAAAGACTCCTCTGCTCGATTTCTCCCCTGGGCTCTGGAGACACCTCACTGATAGCTAAATGGACCAAGGAGTATGCTGTCCGACTCTGGATTCAGCAAAGCTCTGACCAGGTGCTGCTCAATAACGTTAAGACCACAGTCCCTGAAAACAAGAAGGATGTACCTTCTACTTCATAACTAATTGATACTCTAGTTCTACACTGAGCACAATACATCACAAACATTGAGTTCAGAGCGTTTGGCCAACTGTCAGCTTCATCTGAAATACTTTATACCAGTATTTCCCTCCCTAATGGTTACTACGCCTCTGCAATTCCAGCATTATTTCTGTCTAATCAATAATCTAGGTGTCAGTGTACTGTTTGGCCATTCCATGCCGTTTTACTTTCCTCCGACACCTTCTGTTCAGGCTGGAGCATTATAGGCTTTTCCTCATGTTCGCTACTGAACTACACATATATACAGGCATAAATTAACAATTTACATTCAATTTTCATTAAAAGATATTGAATATTTCAAACCTACCACAATTCATGGAAATACACAGATACGTTGACTAGCAATGAATTCTGGCACAAATACTGGCACAAATTCCCATCTGCTTATGTTCCAGGCTTTTATTTAGCAAAAATATGAGCTGGCTTCAACGCACTGTTGCTTCATCAAGCTTATTTGAACTAGTGGTCTCGAACTAACGCTCTGAATTGTGTATATTCGCAGCTCTAACCAATGAAACCCTGTCCACACATCTTTTCAAAAAATACTCCTACTACCGTTTCCCCTGACAACGAAAGATAGTATTTATAGTCCGACCAATCGTGTTTAGTCTTATATTTGTTGCGCTCCAATCAATTTGGAGTTAACATGGTAGGCTATTTCCGTACGTAAGGTTTTTTTCAAACACGTTAAAAAAAATTTTATGAGCAGAAATGATTTCATGCTGTCAGGCATCCCCACTATTTTATTTTAGCCATAACTTGGTAATTCCTAGACTATTTGCGTAACGTTTTACATATTCTTTGTCAGCAAGCCCTAAGGAACCCAAATATACAAATTTAAAAGAGCTAAGTGGCTGCGTTCAAAATATGCAATTTCTTCTACCTCCTGTTTCGAAGATGTGCTGTCTGGGTACTGTAATGTTTTCAAACGTAAACCCATCTAATGTTATCTTTTCTAATAAGCGTTTTTCAGGATTTTAAAACCTAACTCTGGGAAGGTTAGTGTTTTTATCACTGTCCGTCTGAAAAAAAGTTAGTGCATGTGGCCTTACACGCGTGATAGTAGTAATTGTGTATCGCGCGACGCGAGTTTAGTGTTGCATGCGTTCCTGATTTTCATTCGCCCCTCTCTCTTTCTATTTGAGTCCATCTGTTCGTTCGTTTTGGTAACGTAGTATAATTAATGTTAGGATTAATTTAGGTCATTACGCAGTGTGCCTCTCAATGTTTTTCTTAGAAATGCAATACCCGTTTTAATGTGTTGTGGAAACGCTTGTATTTATGCAGTGGCTTATATTTAACGTGGAAACGTTACAATTTGCAGACGAAGCATAAAACAAAGGGGGATTTCGAGTACATTCCTTGTGACAGCACTGTTATTTTACCATTGCTCTTTTCTTTATTAGAATTTATTTGTTAGGCTTTATATTTACCTGATACTTTATATATGTGGATTAGAATATTTCACGACACCTCCCCTCTTAAAACAGACATCCCATGTCAGTCCTTTATTCTATATACACATAGATAAATGTAAGTCAACTTGACTTTACTCTGCTGTGGTGCTATCATGGTTTTATGTAGTTGGGTCCATTCAGAGTAGGCACTACTCATGAAATCTGCCTCAGACTTCTACAACCAATAATATATTTCGGTTATGTTACTGAACAGCCGCAAGTGTGAGTGCTTGTCTTAATGCTGCTTCGCAACCCGTATTCACCATTTCTCTTCTCTGAGTCTGCGCAATGACATGTCCAGAGAATATTATATTTCCCTCAAAATGTACGTTATGAGGAGATAACATATACCTGGTGATAGCAGAGTTTTCGTAGTGGATCCCATAATCTTCTTATTATCCTGTATGAAACATTCAGAATATCCTCAATCAAAGAGGCAACTCAGGGATTCATTACGTTCCTCCGAAATGTTTACATCCAACAATTTTCTCATCATTCTTACTCAAATCCACTTTTGAGAAATATTTAGCTTTATTTAGTCTGGCAAACAGCTGATTTGTATCCGGCAATGGATCCACCTGTCCTTCTGTAATAGCATTCAGTCTCCTGTAATCTATACAGAGTCTATGTTCTCCAGAGGGCTTCCTTAAGAGTACAACACCGGAACTATACGAAGATTCACTGTGCGAAATAATTCCTTCCTTCAACAGATAGTCTATCTCTTCCTTCAAAGCTTTCTCCTTAGCAAACGGAATCGAATATGGTTTCATACAGACAGGTGTGGGGTCTATCAGTTTCATATCATATTCCAATAGGTTTTGTATGCCCTGGTCGGTCTGTTAACACCTCTGCATGATTATTTAGAACCTGTTGCACTCTCTCTTTCTGAGTTTTCGTTAAATGTGTACTGATTTTCACCTGTGCTGCTGTCTCACAGGGGTGTAATGGATATTCAAATGATGAAAGTGGTTCCTTTTTCATCTCCATGGCGATGGACACGGTCAACAAGTGTGTCTCTTCCTGATGTTCTCTTTCCAAATATTTCTTCAGGAGATTCACATGATAGATTTTTTCTTTCCCCTTCTTCTCTATCTTATAATTTGTTCTAGACACCTTCTCTAGAACTGTATATGGACCCTGCCATCCAATTTGTAACTTATTCTGACTCCCGGGCAAAAGAAGCAGTACTTTCTCTCCCACAGCCAACTTTCTGTCTTTCGCCTTCCTGTTATAATAGGCAGCATGTTTCTTCCTGGCTTGTTTCAAATTTTCATTGGCAAGTTTCCAGCCAGTTTTTAAACGAGTGGTCAGCTCATTCACATATTGGTATGAAGATGTAATGTTTTCCTCTGCCTTTTCATCAGTCCACGTTCTTAACAAAGCTACATATGGACCTTTAATTTTGTGGACCTATTTGTCCATGCACCGGTATGGTCTCTTCCACTCGAAGCTCTATAGTGATGATTTTTCCTCCCAGAATTATCATTCACAAAACGACCGCTACCCATTTTTCTTTTGGGGCTTTCTCCCCACTTAAAATTCTTGATGAGAGATTTCCTCTCTACATCCTCTTCCTCCAGTTTGTTTAAGTCCGATTGAGGGATTTTCGGCTTATCCTGGGGTAAGACATCTTTTTGCACTCTCCGCATAGTGGCCATTGTAAAACAGTTAAGTGAAGCTTGTCCGTGAAAAGGGGCTTCCCATTCCATTTGGTCCACTTTATCAAATCTATTTTTCTTTTTATTATCAGGCCTAATTTTGCCCCGTGGCGTGTCCAGGTCCTGATCCATGTTCCCACTTGTGGGTGTTCCCTCATGTGCTATGCTACACCTTTCTACAAAATTCTCAATGTCCCATCTTGCTTTGGGCCAATAATAATTGTGAGCCACCTTTTGAATGATGGTACCTATCTTCTCATGGTCCCCATCTGGTTTCACATGTAGGCTCCTTATTAAGTCTGCCCTATATCTTTTAGGAAGTACCAGCTTTCCCTGACCTTTGGATCTAGCTCCAGTCTTCCTATACATCAACTTGTTTTTCATGTAAAAATCTCCCTTGCCTGGAGTTGTATGACAAGTTGACAATTTCCTGAAACAAGGCTTGAGTGTTTTATCCCCAGCCTGTGCCTTCCTCATCTCTTCTGGAGTGGTATCCAACATAATATCCTCCTCCTGTCTTGAGGTCGACCTGACCTGAAGGGTTGCCATATACACAGGTTTCCTTCTGCAACGGTCAGTGTCATGATTGTCCATCTGACAATTCTTACACCACCTTTTTCCTTGGTTGAAAGATTTTCTTTCATCATATTTCCTTTCATCGAATTGTGGGATTTTATTTTTATTTTCATACCGTGGCCTATCAAACTGGTGCTTACCTTTATTTTGATCCCTAGGATCAAATTTATTAAAGTTCTGTGGTGCCCTAAAGTTATCCACTTGTTTCTTTTTATTACCTGTTACCTCTGCTTGAGCTGCTTGATACCTTTCAGCAACATTTAGCAACTCACCCAGCCTCTCTGCACCTTGTTCCATGAGAAACTTTCTCAGGTCTGGAGCCATGGACTCTCTTAATTGCTCTATAAGGACCATTTCCTTAAGATCTTGGGTTTTCCCCAGAGAAGTCCATTTCTCCAAGTATGTCTCTATTCGTGCAGAGAACTGGTGATAGGTTTCACCTGACAGTAGTTTAGCATTCCTACATTTTTTCCTATAGAATTCTGCATTCTTTTCATATCTTAACAAAAGAGCCTGCTTTAGCATGTCATAATTTTCCTGATCACCTCTGCTCATTTTTGCAAAAACTTCATAAGCTGCCCCACGAAGTCCTTGAGATAACTTTAAGCTCCACCTTTCTCTCTCTAACCCATACGTGGTAGCTAATAGTTCATACCTATTTAGATAGCTCTCTATATCATCGTCTTTCTCAACAAAATGATCTAAATGAAAATTCATAGCTGAGGTTGAGGCTCCTTGGCTAGCAGTGGCATCAGAGGCAAAGGGACTGGCACCATTTTCAGGAGCATGGCCTTGAAACTCAAACTCCCTTAGTCGTAACTCATGTTCCCTTTGTAATCTTTTCTCCTCCTTTTCGGCTTCCCTTTCTGCAGCTAATTTCTTCTCTTCTCTCTCTGCAGCCTGTCTTCTTTCCTCTGCTTCCAATTTCTTAGCCTCAGCCTCAATCTGCAACCTCTTAGTCTCAGCCTCAGCCTCAAATTGTAACTTCTTAATTTCCCTTTCAGCCTCTAACTTTCTTTCGGCTTCAAACCTTCTTTCTTCGCGTTCAATAAATTTGTCACATTCCGTAGTGACATAGGCAACCATAACTTGCCCATCTAATCCTAACTCTTTTGCAGTCTGAACAGCAGCAGATCGAAACTTGGCCAGGTCCGCCATTGTCTATCAGGTAAATTTATACAATGTCTAACCAACAATTCAATCTCTAAATATATATCTAATGGACAACACAGGCACCGTGAGCTCAACCTTATTTAATTCCACCCAAGGATACCTTTTAATTCTTATATTCCCTGAAGTGAATTACCCCCAATATTTTTAATAGGGAAAGATTCAAAATCCCAAGAGCGAGACCCCAATATATGTGGTGAAGTGGGATGTTATAAATATTTATAGGGGACTTAGTGTACTGACTGAGATCAGCTGTGAAGGTATATATATCTAATAAGAGTAGTGTATTATATATAACCTTACTTGCTGCCACATATGTATACCTCAGTCAGAATTATTCTGGAATAGTGTGATGACTACGTTATATGTCTAGGGTATGTGTATGATGAAGTGTAAGTCATAACAACAACAGACAGATAAACAATTTAATTTATTCCACCACACTTGACAACACTGTGACACTCACATACATAAAACACTCTACAAGGATATCTTAAAGGAGTCACTGATAACTTTTCAAATAACAATATGTATTCATTGCTGTCATGAATGAATATGTGTCCTGATTCAAATACAAATGGAACCAGGAATCACAATCAATTTTAATTACAAGTTATATGTACAGAATTTCTCAATATGAATATTGTAGTGACATATATTATTAAAAGTATCCTATGTGTGTCAGTTGTGTAGTAGTAATATGAGGTAATACTGGTTTTGTTTTGTTCAAGCTCTGTTGGTATTTGTCATCATGACTTCAATAGTTTGTCTTTATTGGAACTAGTATTGGAGATGTTCTCAGTTCCTGATATTAAAACAATTTAATTCCCCTCTTAATGTTATTTTTACAATGTCATTTTAAGATGGGGGTACATAATGTTGAGCTCAGCTGGCCACATCAGCTTATCTTGCGTGATGGCGGCAGGAAAAGACTCCTCTGCTCGATTTCTCCCCTGGCTCTGGAGACACCTCACTGATAGCTAAATGGACCAAGGAGTATGCTGTCCGACTCTGGATTCAGCAAAGCTCTGACCAGGTGCTGCTCAATAACGTTAAGACCACAGTCCCTGAAAACAAGAAGGATGTACCTTCTACTTCATAACTAATTGATACTCTAGTTCTACACTGAGCACAATACATCACAAACATTGAGTTCAGAGCGTTAGGCCAACTGTCAGCTTCATCTGAAATACTTTATACCAGTATTTCCCTCCCTAATGGTTACTACGCCTCTGCAATTCCAGCATTATTTCTGTCTAATCAATAATCTAGGTGTCAGTGTACTGTTTGGCCATTCCATGCCGTTTTACTTTCCTCCGACACCTTCTGTTCAGGCTGGAGCATTATAGGCTTTTCCTCATGTTCGCTACTGAACTACACATATATACAGGCATAAATTAACAATTTACATTCAATTTTCATTAAAAGATATTGAATATTTCAAACCTACCACAATTCATGGAAATACACAGATACGTTGACTAGCAATGAATTCTGGCACAAATACTGGCACAAATTCCCATCTGCTTATGTTCCAGGCTTTTATTTAGCAAAAATATGAGCTGGCTTCAACGCACTGTTGCTTCATCAAGCTTATTTGAACTAGTGGTCTCGAACTAACGCTCCTGAATTGTGTATATTCGCAGCTCTAACCCTTGAAAGCCTGTCCACACATCTTTTCAAAATATACTCCTACTCCCGTTTCCCCTGACAACGAAAGATAGTATTTATAGCCCGACCAATCGTGTTTAGTCTTATATTTGTTGCGCTCCAATCAATTTGGAGTTAACATGGTAGGCTATTTCCGTACGTAAGGTTTTTTCAAACACGTTATAAAAAAATTTTACGAGCAGAAATGATTTCATGCTGTCAGGCATCCCCACTATTTTATTTTGGTTATAATTTGGTAATTCCTAGACTATTTGCGTAACGTTTTACATATTCTTTGTCAGCAAGCCCTAAGGAACCCAAATATACAAATTTAAAAGAGCTAAGTGGCTGCGTTCAAAATATGCAATTTCTTCTACCTCCTGTTTCGAAGATGTGCTGTCTGGGTACTGTAATGTTTTCAAACGTAAACCCATCTAATGTTATCTTTTCTAATAAGCGTTTTTCAGGATTTTAAAACCTAACTCTGGGAAGGTTAGTGTTTTTATCACTGTCCGTCTGAAAAAAAGTTAGTGCATGTGGCCTTACACGCGTGATAGTAGTAATTGTGTATCGCGCGACGCGTGTTGCATGCGTTCCTGATTTTCAGTCCTCCCTCTCTCTTTCTATTTGAGTCCATCTGTTCGTTCGTTTTGGTAACGTAGTATAATTAATGTTAGGATTAATTTAGGTCATTACGCAGTGTGCCTCTCAATGTTTTTTCTTAGAAATGCAATACCCGTTTTAATGTGTTGTGGAAACGCTTGTATTTATGCAGTGGCTTATATTTAACGTGGAAACGTTACAATTTGCAGACGAAGCATAAAACAAAGGGGGATTTCGAGTACATTCCTTGTGACTGTTATTTTACCATTGCTCTTTTCTTTTATTAGAAATTTATTTGTTAGGCTTTATATTTACCTGATACTTTATTAATATGTGGATTAGAATAGAATATTTCACGACACGCTTAAGCTGTACTTAACAATGCCCATCACGAGCTGCGAAGCAGAAAGGAATTTTTCAAAGCTATCAATTATAAAAAAAACAAATTTCGGTCTACCATGACTGAAGAAGACAGAGGTCATGACACTAAATGTGTGCAATCCTGAGCCAGTAACAGTAAGGAACCAGAAGTTAGAACAGACAGACACATTTACTTACCTAGGATGCATAGTAACACCTGACGGCGGAACAAGCAATGACATTAACAACAGGATGAATAAAGCGAGAACAGCCTTTGCTGTTCTCAACAACATTTGGAAGTCTTCACAATACAGCACAAACACCAAATTAAGACTGTATGAGAGCTGTGTACTTTATGTGCTTCTCTATGGTGCGGAATGTTGGAGAGTAACAGAGAAGGAAATGTCGAAACTGTCCTCCTTCCACGCAATCTGCCTAAGGAAAATTCTCCGAATCTTTTGGCCAAACACCATCAGCAACCAAGAACTACTTATTCAGAGTAACCAGGAGGACATGCACACCATCATAGCTGGCAGACGCTGGAGTTGGGTTGGCCATGTCCTCAGAAGGGACCCTGATACCATCACAAGAACAGCTATGCTATGGATCCCCGAGGGAAAGCGAGAGGCCGACCAAAAACAACTTGGCGGAGAACTGTGGAAGCTGAGATGCAAAGAATGAACCACAGTTGGGGCACTGTACGAAGGATGGCCGCCGACCGAGCAAAGTGGAATCAATTTGTTGCTCCCCTACAAGACGCCACCAGGCGTGATGGCCGCTGACTGCTTTGACGGTTGGCGGTTATGGATCAAAGAAGAAGAAGAAGAAGATGACTGAAGAGCGCTTAAATTCTTTATGCATATTGTCTCTAGAAAATGACATTGCAAGGATGCTCTCATATGACACAAAAACTGTACGTGAATACGTTGCTAGGAAAAAAAAACAGAAATAAGAGTATTTTGTAAAGTGTGCTTCATGAAGTATGTTCTGGTAAGTTTAACTTTTCCTTCTGAGCACAAATCTCTTATGGATGCACCTTGTCAGCCATGTTTTTTTAACAAATGTATTAAAATTTCTTATATTTTCCTCATTGCTAATTTTCTTATCTTATAATTTTCTTGGTATGTCTTCAACGAACTAATTCTGAATGATGGACGCAATCATTAAAATAGTATTAAGATTTTAAAAATCACATATACCAAGGTGGATAGTAGGTTTAGTGATCAGAACATATGCCTTCCAAACTAATGTTCTGCATTCAACAATGATTTTGAAATAAAATTAGATGCAAATACCTAGTAGCACATATTTGTACTATTCCACTTGTATGTCAACTAACAAAACAAAAAGAAGAAAACTAAGCGATACAAGGCACGTGGCGTACCCCACCACAACCACTCTTAAGGG